>JBBPDH010000034.1:12184220-12196453 GCA_037974565.1 Clupeocharax schoutedeni | reverse complement strand
AGGGAGCTAGAGAGGATGGGAGAGGGAGAGAGAGAGAGAGAGAGGGAGGTAGAGAGGGAGAGAGAGAGAGAGAGAGAGAGAGAGAGAGGAGAGGGACTGCAGACTGCACAGAGAGCTGTTAAAATTCTAGGGACAGTCGGAGGCGAGTGAGGAATAAGAGAAAAACACACAAACAATGAACTCTTTGTGCAGATGCAGTCGGCGGAGGAGACAAGTAGGCAGATATATCGACGGACAGCAAAATCAATCGGTTGACGGATGGCGGCTTTACATCCTTGTAATCAAACATGAAAGAGTGAGTAAGAGAATGGAGTGGGGGAAAGCAGGGAGAGATGGAGAGAGAGGTGGAGGACAGAGATGTTGGAGATGGGTAGAATGATGACTTGTGTCTGATCTGCTGTTTCTCACGCAGCATCAGGGAAGAGAAAAAGGAGGGAATTATTTTTTCACAGGTGGACAGTTCTCTACTGTCTCAAAGCCCCACAAAGCAATATCATGCCAGTTTACCCCTAATCCCAAACGCAGTCTGAGACACGTTCAGCTTCCCAAGTTAGTTTCAGGGTTACACTGGAGCTACTGGGCTGAGAAAATGCAAAATGTCATTATGTGCCACTGCTTCACCTCTCAAGTACTGTTCATTAAAATAAATGTACCGGAACTCTTGACCAAAGCTTACCACATAAACGTGTGTGCAAAAGTGAACGCCATCTTTAATAAAAACATCATTTTTAGTTCATTGTTTATCATCCTGGATACAAAAATATGCTTTTACAGCCACATTTGATTCGTTTTGTTTCTGTAACACTAATGAAGGCCTTATACCACACATTTCAAGATTATCCATGTGTCATTAAAAATACATTTACTGCCATCATACAGTTAAACAACACTGAAATGTAAAACGCAATAAAACATGCTAATCCACAGCCTACTGGGGGAAAGACCAGCGGAGCATGCGTAAAGTCCCTACACAGTGTGTACACAGTCCCTAATGCAGTGGGATTTAATTTTGTCCGTTTTTATAGAGAACCGAATGCCCTTCAGCCTTAAATACAATTGCAGAATTTTGTACTGACAAAAAACTGAACTACAATATATTAAACTTGAAATACTTTTTTCTATGTATAATTTAACACGCTCAGTTGTAGAGCTGGGCGATTAATCGAAAAGTAACCGAAATCAACATTCAGAACCTAGGTTTCCAGTTCGATTATTCCGATTACTGTCCCTTTAAAAACAAGGGTGTGGAGTCACGTGACCCCGCTCCGTTATGTTGCGTTATTCCGCCGACATGTCGAGCACGGAGAGCTCAAACACTGAGACAACTGAGCAACTTGTCAGTGAACTATGAGGGCAGAAATAAATAAATAAATAAAAATAATCGTTCATTAATCGTAATCGCGTTAAAAAGTTCAATTAATCGAGATTTTGATTTTAGGCCAAATCGTCCAGCCCTGCTCAGTTGTTCAGCTAGGGATGAGTGTTTGGTGGGATTGTTTGGTCTGATGCTACACGTGGTGTTGGTACTAGTATCAAAATCCTGGGACCCCAAAAACCAGACCTGAGCTTAATACACAGCTGGAGGCGAGTGCGGGATGTGTTTTGCTCCTTTGCGAATCAGCGAGATGCTCATCAGCCACTTTACTTTCATAACTCCAGCACAAAACTACAGAAGAAAACTTTGGACTCCAGCCGTCTCGGCTAATCGGCTGCATTGGTGTGGGCAAGGTGGAAAATGGTGCAAATGAGATTTTCGGCCGATACGCTCCTCGCTTTGCTAATAAACCTCTCGCAGTCGTGTCGCGTGATAAGATGGCCCAAAAAACAACTGCAGTAGATGAACTTCCACGGGAATTGTTCTGTGCTTGAGGAGAAAACAGGATTGAATATGACCTTCTATACTGTATTTTTCCTGCAGCCCCGGCGCTTGAGGAAAAGGCCTGTATTTGCCCTTGTGTTCGTGTCTGTCTTACCCTTTCTGTGAGATCGATATGTCAAGAAAATGTCATCTGTCTGTGGGTTGAGTAACCAAAGCCCACAACAGGAGTAGCATAACAAACAAAGAGAGCCAAAAAAGTACAAAAACAGCTTGAGCGGGAAATCTGAAGGGGAAATAGAAGTCTAAATATGAAATAACGCATTCTGTCTGACCCACGGCTGGTATCCCGGTTTGTGAACCAGAGAGCGTCTATTGTAGCTATTAGGCACTCTATACTGTGTAGCACATTACTCTCCCACGTCTGGACGCCCTTCCGGGAAAAGCAAATGTAAAATTCTATACAGAAATGATTTGCAGCAACAGTGAAAGGCTTCATTGCGGGTGAGACGAGGGTCCAGCTGGAGAGAGGTGAGTTCACATATCACACGGAAAACCATTCCCAATGATATCTGCAAGAACGTGAGCTTTTAGATAATGTGGATTTCTCCTAAATGCTGGGCGAAACGGTCATTAGCATGGACATAAGTGGTTTCACCCTTTTAGCTCGGGCAGAGGGAAAAAATCAATCAGGGGAAGTGAGCCTAAATCTATATCGTTATGGGTTTTATATTCTCCGCAAACTAGTCATCAATCTGACAAAGAACTAATGCTCCTGCGATGGGCTTCGCGAAGAAGAGAGGGCAGGACTGCACAACAGAAAAGAGATTCTCATGCCGCATAAATCTTGCATCAAGAGCCTCAAGGCCGCTTTTCTGCTCCCTCGCAAACATCGCGAATACACGAGTTCGTACAGAGCGGTCGATCCTGCTGATCGATTGGGTCATTAATACGCCTCTCATTTACATGCGGACGTTTTTAAAACGAAGCTGATGTAATTAATCGGATTTCTTAATGCTATTAGTGCAGTTCTGATTGTACTTTTAATAAAACTACTTTTGAGTCCCGCAGTTACTAGCGCCGCAGTGTGAGCATGCTCAGAATGTGACCTTGGCTTAGACTCACTCATAAATACATGAAACTGAAAGTTCAGATCTGAGCTGAACTCCCTTCGCTTTATTTTCTCCAACGTTCCTACAGCTTCTCCACTCCCCAACAGCAGCACCAGCGTGGGGCCTCTTTTATCCCACATATGCATATTTTAAACTTGATTACAGACAGTTTATAGCTTGCGTTTTTTAAAAAATGCACTTATTAGTTGCTGACTCAGGTTTTGTCTGTGTCCTGGAGGAAACTGGCAGACTACTACCAGCATGGCCTGGTCCAGGAGAGGTGGGCTGAGGGGACGGCGGTGGGGGGATTCGCAGATCAACACATATTAAACATCAAATCTGAACCAACTACGGCGAAGAGCGAGTACTGTATCAAATCTCTTCGGCCTCCGAAGCCTTTGAATATATAATAAACGCAAAGCAGGGGGAGGTTGTTGGCTCAGCATGACATGCTGGTTTTGCTTTATACAGCTAAAAAAAAAACAAAAAACAAACAAAAATGCGCTTTCCAACCACGGATCAATCTCCAGGACGGCAGGGTCGGCTTTGGAATTTTCTTTTCTTTCCTTTTCTAGAAAAATAATGAAGATTAATGGCATGATTCCAGAGCACTAACAGAACACAGGGTTTAAACACCGGTGGAGTGCAGCAGAGGTAACATAAAATGCTCATCCGCTTGTCAGCGCTTAAAATTGGCAGAACAAACAAAAAAAAAAAAAACGCAAGTGTGCTGATGCGACTTCTCCACAGCCCCAGTCTCCATTTCCTCTTGGTTGCTTTTAAATTAAGGCCCTGATCAAAGCAATCAAAGGCACTTAGCAATTCTGAAACTTTTGTATAAGTACATTATAATCACGTACCATTATTTTAAATATAGCCCCTGAATGGTGGGTCTTTCTGCACTGCTCGGTGGGCCGCGCTGTGATTTAACACTCATGCGTTCTATATTTACTCTTTGTGGTCGGCATGGCTGAACAAAGCCACGTTTTTTTTTGTTGTTTTTCTTTTTCTTTTTGTTTTTCTTCTGGCCGCGGATCATGTCTCCCACTCCAGCATACATAGATCTGCCCTCCTATGGGCTGTAATGTGAGCTTGGTAAAGAGTCAAGGAGAGGAGAAAGAATTAGAGCACCACAGGGAGGAAGAAAGAGTGAAAGAGCAGCGGCAGAACAAGCGCGCAGGGCTTAGCAGGGAGAGCTGTGTATGGGGTATGAACACACATAACCCCCATGTGCTGAACCTGAAGCGGGGTTATGATTTTCCAAGCGTGCTGAGGTGACGAAAAGGAGAGGCAAGAAGGTGGAGGCCGGCACTCACTCTGCATGCAGAGGCCGTCTGTACAGTTCTTGGACTGAAGCACCATGCCCTCGCAGTCCTTGCCTCCATTTTTGGGGGCCGGTGCACCGCACTCTCTTCTCCTCCAGTGGGTGCACTCTGTTCCGCACGTCGACCACTTGCTCCACTCCGTCCACAAACCGTCCACTAGGAACACAACGAGCCAAAACAGAACACATCACGGCTTGTATCTCAATTCCTTTCACTGTTTTTATTATTTTTATGACCATTACAATGTAACAGTATTTGCTACACTATTGCCCACACATTGATACACT
Source organism: Clupeocharax schoutedeni (assembly GCA_037974565.1). Lineage (NCBI taxonomy): Eukaryota > Metazoa > Chordata > Actinopteri > Characiformes > Alestidae > Clupeocharax > Clupeocharax schoutedeni. The sequence continues at coordinate 12,191,913 of JBBPDH010000034.1, read as the reverse complement.
TCTAAAGTTAAGAAGAGTTTAGAGTTTCTTTTTATGATCAAAAGTTTTTATTACATTTTTATAGACAAAAACTACAAGGAAGCAGCAGGTACTTTAGGAAACTTCCTCACATTGTGCAAATCACAGGTATTCATTATACATTACAGTCATTTATCTACAATCTCTTCTCCAGTGAAGAATTTTGGATAAAAAGCTTTCCCAGGCATTCAGAGATTCAGGTCATGCTCTGTTCAGTCCTGCAGTGGTGAGTTCTAGGTTAACACTGTTAGACTGTGGGCCAAAAAGAATTCAGATTCATCCCAGGAGTAAACCAGCGTTTCGTGGTTTCTTCGCCGCAGTAAAGCGATCTTTAAGGTAAGATCTGATGTGTCATTAAGAAGACAAAGGGCAGGGTTAGATACATGAGAAATCTCTAATAAATTAGAGTTTAGAGTTTCTTTCCAAATGTATCATCATTACACTGTAACTGTGAAAAGGGTCAAGTCGCTCTTTTCAATAGTTCTCTTCAGCTTGATAGTTTACATAATTAGTAAACTGTAAATAAACTGCAATCGTTCAGAATGAATAAGTTTAAATTAAATATAAATATCCAGAATTTTCCACTTTTATTCAAAAGTGGAGATTTACATTTACTGCATTTATCAGACGCTTTTACCCAAAGCGACTTCCGTTCCCTACCTACAGGGGGCAGTCTCTCCCTGGAGCAACTTGGGGTTAAGGGTCTTGCTCAGGGACCCAGTGGTGGTGCTGAAGATAGGATTTGAACCTGTGATCTCTTGGTATGGAGGCAAGTATCCTACCCACTGAGCCACCTCCACCCTATTTGCAAATACATGTTTCAAGTGTTTTGTCCGTTTTTTCATACACTTCTCGTTCACAGAATTCTTGAGATAGTAAATAAATCTCAGCAATAGTTGGTACTATTTAAATACACTGTATAAAAGATCATGAAACAACAATGCTGATATCTACAGAAAATGATGGATCAGTTATTGACAAAGAAAACCCTGTAACCAATAACACACACCCGCTCTGCACTTAGGTGTTGGGTGTGTTAGATGTGTATCCAGTGTGTTGTTTAAGCAGTTTGTCGATGTTTGCGGAACTTTCAGATGCTCTTCTAAATTGTAACTTGTTTTAAAGCATTAAAGCTAATCGAAGTGACCAAAATGACTACCCTGAGAATAGTGCCCCAAATTTCCTCCAAACATTACCCCAATGTTCTCCTGCCTTACGTCAGCGGTTGGGCCACAATGGTTCATGACTATTCATCAAGAACTTTAACCTTCTGAAATGGAGATGGACTCAAAGTTTGTGGTGCTTTTTGGATCAATACCTGGACATAATGGATTGCAAGCCAGTTTCTGGATAGCCTGGCCTTCACATATGGCTCCTCCGTTGAGGGGTGCTGGGTTGGTGCAGCTGCGGGTCCTTTTCTGGAAGCCTCTCCCACAGCGACTGTTACATGCAGACCATTCGGTCCACGTCGACCAGCCTCCGTTCACTGTTGCAGCGAAAACAAGAGCAAGAAGTTTGTTTTTTATGGAGTTTTAAATGCTTGGGGAGATCAAACAGTCATTTGAAATAAGCTGAGGCGTCCATTTGCTATTCATTATGCATCTTCGTCTTTGATGAGAACAGAGCGGGGAGCGCTAGAAGAATGAGCGCGGTTTTCCATTGTGGCGGCTGTTTTTCACACAACTGCTGCGGCTTCTGAGACAATGGCGAAATCCATCCCTCCCTGCTCTCTATGACAGAGCACAACTCAAGAGGCTCGGTCTGGGAAAGAGATTGTGGCTTTGGACATCTTATGGCTTCTTCTCTCAGCATGAGAAGCGATGCGCTTCTGGGCAAACCGTGGAATGAGCGACTTGAAGGAGGCAAAGCAGAGCGGTTTCTTGTTAAATCCTAGGGTTTCCACCCCTTCGCTCTTGCTCTTTTTTGCTCTCTCTCTCTTTCCCTCCGTCTTTGTCTGTCTACCCAAGGCAGAAGCTCTGAAGCTCCTTGTTGTGGTTGCGTTGGAACTTCTGCGGGTTTGATGTGTCTTCAAGCCGTCCGTGGTCTAATCAGAAGATGTGGCCCTTATCTCGGCCGGGCTCTAACCGGACCTTCCGAGAACCATGGCCGAGTGACGCAAGCGCTCCAGAAGGACGGATTGCGGCGCATTCTTGGGAGGATGAGCCGACTTCAAAGCTCCTTCCTCTCCATGCTGTCCCAGTGGGCCGCAGTTTAGAGCTGAATAGGCAGGCTATGGGATTGTGACCCTCGCCCCCCCCCAAAAAAAAAACCCAGGCTGGATTTCTTCGTGGCTTTTGCAATTGCTTCTCTTGGACTCGCTTAAGCCACACATGGTGAAACCCATGACCCACCACCCCCCCACCACCCTATAATGTTTTTTTTCCTCCCTTTTCCTAGCAATAACAAAGAAAAGGCATAATGGTAATGGAGGGGAAAGAACTTAAAATAATGGGTCTGCTCTAATCCCTGAGCTTTCAGGGCTGCAGGAGTGATTTAGAGCTCGGCTCGGGCTTCAGACGGGAAGTGAACAGTGAGAGATTGAGATGAAACTTGACCCCAGTGACATCACCTGCTCCTGTGGGCCACGGCGGCCGAGGAGCGGATTTTGTTGGCAAATTCCTGACTCTGAGAAGGGTAAAACCTCATCACATTTTTTCTTCTTTGCTGAATAATTGTTTAAATATTTGACAAATATTAATATAAATGTTAATATAAACTACAGGGGCTACATGAAACAGTCACTAGAAAAGTCTGGTAAATGCAGATAATTCTATGAAAGTAGACGGGATTTTCAGCCTAAATGCATGAATGTGCACCAGTTTAGGTAAACATCCTCTGTCACTTAACACTGAGCCGTTTTGAATTTAAATAAAAGGAGCATCTTAAAACTTGGAGGCTGTACTTTAGGCAGGCTTCCTGCTTCATTGTGCTGTGTATGGCTGGGAAATATAAGAATATTTATCATGAAATTATTAAATGATCAATGTTACTAGAACTAACTGCATGTTTAGTGGAAAGAGAGCAGAACTGGTCCTGTATAAATGAATATAGTGCAGTGAAACGTGAAATACTGAATAAAGTCATCATTTGACAGCATTTTTCAAACATGACACAGATTTCTTTTCTTCTGTTCCAATGCAGACTAATGCATATTGTGGTATCATATTTTTGGCAAACCGCAACTACGTGCCTTACGCAAAAGTTTCATGGTGAAAATCACATTCTTGATGGAAAGCATGGTCTCTATGAATCTGTTAAACTACACAACAGTTAGAGAGTGCCCAGTCTCTGATGGCATCCTCCTTCATTTACACGGTTTATTTATATGCTTGAGTATTAGCCATAAACGGTTTATGTGCCGTATTTGTGTGAAAAAATAAAAAACAATAAAAATACCTTTGTAAACAAATTTTGGACATTTGTAATTGAATGAGAGAGCAGTACACTTTCTCCTTCTCCGAACAAAAGGGAGGCTGCGGTTTCCACGCAGTTACTACTGTCTCTCAGGAACCGTCTCTCCAAAGCATTCTCTTTCCTCCTGTTGGAAACAGTTGCAGTTCCACCAGGCTGATCTCATCGCCCACTCTGCTCCCGACCAATTGCGAAGCGCTGCTCCCCTCCATTCACCTTGCTCTGCTGCTTCGGTTCATTTTTTTCTCTACAAGCTGTACAGGGGAGCAATTCCAGTAAGTCCCAAGATGGAGGAAAAGGACTCGATTTATTACTGGCAGGGAGGGCGAAAACAACCGTTTGCAGGGTTTAAAGCAGGGCCTGGGATTTGATGTGAGAAAAAAAAACTAGCTATGATGGCAGCAGGTGGGAGGCTTTCACGTGTTGGGGATATCTTTTTCCACTGAGTTTTTCCTCCCCTCCCTTTTTACAGTAGGGCTGCAGCTACCGTGCTTTGACTTCCCCTCACATCAGCTCGTCAGCGCGAAGACGCCGGGTCGTGTTTGGCGGCGGATTTCCCTTGTGATACTTCTTCAAGACTTTGAGAATTGTCTAAAAGCATCGGCAGGGGGTCCTTAAAATGGTTCCAGCTTGTCAGCACATCTAGCGCCTCTTAAGAAGAAACGTCTTCTGGCTCTGGGGAGCTCAGAGGCGAGAACAGACTTGAATAGGTCTTATGAATTGATGGACTAAGGTTGGAAGAGAGCAACTGCTACCGAAACAGCCTGGTTCGAGGCTCATTCCCCGAGTAATGAGCAACACAGGAGACTGTCCAAGCCTCTAATCGCACACTGGCAAGCGGGTTCGGTCCGCTGCCTCCAAAATGTTCATATCAAGGTTAAAATCGCTAGATAAAGACGTCAGCACACACTCAGAATAAAGTGAGACGTGTGGTGCGGAAATGTAAAGTAAATCACAGATATCAGTATTACCGTAGACTATAACAGTGGCTGTGGTGCTCCTCCTTTTGGCCACGATGTTCTTGGCTACGCAGGTGTAGTTGGCGGTGTCAGACAGTCGAGCCTGTTTGATGATCAGGTTGTGGTCGATGGTGATGTAGAAGTTACGGTCGTCCGCAGGGTCGATGACCTCCTCATTCTTTAGCCACTCCACCTGCAGATGAAAAAAGGTTCAAAGTCTGTCAGTCACGGCCTGCCTCTGTGTCTTCAGGGGTCTGGGACAACAAGTGACGACTACTTCTTTCTCATTGTTGTTACTTCTTACATCCTTCTTTCGCTTTAATGACATTATAAACTCAAAACTCAAACAGGCACACACACTCTTCACAAGTTCGGCCGAATCCAGAACACAGCTCAGGAAAAAGAGGAAAACGAAATCTGACCCGCACAAAGAGCTCAATAGCGAAAAGTTGATTTTTGGTGATTTGGCAAAAGCAAGGAAATGAAAATGCCGGCTGCAGACTGAACTCACGGACTTACACACATTCACACACACTCACACACATACATATGTACACAGCTACAGATAAAAGGATTCACTGCTCCTTCCCCCATCCCTCGTCTTCACAGCTTTTTTCCTCCTGTTAGGTGAGCGGGTCTGTGAACAGCGCCCCCTGTCGGCTGCGGGACCAGATGGCTGTTTGCCTACATCGGACTACCTCCACTCCCCTACCCCTCCCCTTTGCGAGTCACGTCTCATGTGTTTTATGTGTATATGTGCTTTGTGCTGAGGTGTTTTTTTCCCCTGTTTCCCAAACTGCCCTGCGACAGTCCTGGGGGGGGGGGGGGGACGACTCCTTTTCTCTCCTCTTCTTTCTTCATGTATTCTACTCTGTCGTTTTTTCCCCTTGCTACCTCTCGTCTGACCTGTCCCCCCAAAGGTGTGAAGTTTGCTTATGTTTGGTCAGAGGGGTCCAATTTCACTGCGTGTAACTGTGTATGTGACAAATAAATAAATAAATAAATAAATCTCTCTATCCAAAACGCAAAGCAAAAAAGTTTGTAATCAGACTCTCTTTTAGCGATCAAACGGTTTTATGTACGAATTTTACTGCAAGAAACTGACGTAGCCAGCTCTAATTTCGTCCAAGTTGCAATTTTTTACCTTTGGATTCCTTAACTCCCCCTTAACCTACTGGTAAGAACATTCTGAGGATTTATGTATTTGTTTGTTCGTCTATGTATGTATATATTTATGTATATGCATCCATTTCTTCATCCATTCATTTTATCTAGACCATGAGAGATCACGTTTCTCTGCCACAGCGCGTTGTTACACCACTTTCCGTTTAGAAAGGCTGTAGCCTTTCCTGGATACAAACATTTCTCTTACGCTCAACTAAATCTCGCGGTTTGCCAGGCAAATGAGGGCAATCTGTCATTAATTCATAAATGTTTCGCATCATTACAGGTATCGGCTTTCGAGTGACCAACACATTCTGCAGGGTCTTGGACATGTCTTCATTATTTTACCTTTCATTATTTTTCTGTTTTAATGCTTCAAATGAGTTTTTATTCAAAATATCTGTTTAATATTTCCAGGTTTCTATTGTAGTCTGGACCCCAATGTACAATAGAAACATTCTCAAACTTGTCTGAAGGCAAGTCTCTTCATTGCTCCCATTTACATTCCAATAAAATAAAATAACATGGGGGCTGCTTATGCCTGTGAAGGCCGAGGATCTATAAAATGTCAGTTCCTATTTTCACCCCGGAACAAAGCACTGTTCTGCCAGACGCACTGTGAAGGAAACACAGCCTTATTCTCAGAGCTTAAAGCCTTCCTTATGAGTTTCCTATTTCCCAATGATGCCGATATTGGACCTGAGGTCATATCTGGAGATTGTGTAACTGTTTGGAAGCTTTATTTGACCATAAATCAGGCTGATTTTTTCCTGCTTGGCTCCAGGGAGGGACCGTCACAGACTCTGGCTGGTCAATACTGCGGTAGAAGCAGCGGTGTGTCTGAGATGGCTGAGATCTATAGAGAGCTGCTAATGTGCTCTGCTGTCGTATGTCTGGAGGCTTCTTAGATAGACTTCTGAGGTGTTTGGAAGAGGAGGCAGTGAGAACCAGTGAGGTGTCCAAACTACTGACCATTATGGGTCACGGCTACCTCTCTATACCGTCGTGTTCTAGAGAGCAGGGGCTGGCTGGGAACCGTAAAATCTTTCAGACTGCACAATGCATTCTTTTTTTTTTTTTTGAGGGAAAGAGGAGAAAAAGTGAGCAAGCCTCCGATTCAGCCAGGCAAGGTCATTTCAGTGTGCTGACAGTTTAATGAGAATGTTTTCACTGACTGATAAAACCAACGTAAACACCTCAAAAACACATCGCCACGGGTCTTTGGGGACTCTTTAGTGCCACTCTCTATCTCAAGGATGTTCCAAAGACAGTAGACCTGCTTTTCTCACAAATGCTCTCTCCCTGCTTAGCACTGCAAATCTGCACAGTCATCAGGCGCATCAAGCCACGAGAGCAAAGTCAAGCGCATGGGTGCAGAAGGTCAGAAAAAGTGAGACGGACGAGTAAAACTGTGCACGTCCTTCTTTGGGGAATTCCGCTGATGTCTGAATAAACACAACAAAGTAAAACAAAGTGAAGTTAAGATTAAAAGCGGGACGGAAAAGGGAGAAACGCTGAGTAGGCAGCTGTGAGCTCGCTTTTAAGAGGCTCCACGGCTCGTGTGGGGAGACGATGGGCGTAGTGCTCGTCCACAGGCAGCCGTCTGTCTTTCACTGCGAGGAAAGAGGCCAAACAGGTAGATTCATTGCTGGCCTGGCTTGCTTCACCCAGACACTAAAAATACCATTCTGCTTGATGGCTTCCTCAAGTCGTTAAAGGGATCAACTTATGATAAGAGCAAACTATTGCATATGATCTGCAATTTTCAATTTTAGCATTTCCCATAATTGTTTATAAATATTTAATAGGTCTGTGTGTGCACTGTCTTGCAAGGCTGACTGATGGAAAAGGCTTGACATGCAGTCATGTGATGCTGCAATGTGCTGATGTAATCGGTGATATCCTACACGCCTCAAGTTCCAGGATGCTTAGTTCGATACCATCCCCCACAGGATCCTCCACTGCTGCGTAAGGCTCTTAGCACTCCACGCTAACTGACCATGTGGAGATATTACAAGCTCTGGCTCAAACGGTGCACTGCTTTGGTGTAAGAGTGGACGATCAAAAGACGTTTCTAACATTGTGATGTACAAAAATTAATCTTTTTTTATTGAACAGAAAGACAAATTAATATCAAAACT
>JBBPDH010000034.1:12165257-12175289 GCA_037974565.1 Clupeocharax schoutedeni | reverse complement strand
CAAGTTGCTCCAGGGAGAGACTGCCCCCTGTAGATAGGGAATGGAAGTCGCTTTGGATAAAAGCGTCTGATAAATGCTGTAAATGTAATGCTGTAGATACAGGAACCTACGATTTAAGAGAAATTCCTAGCATGTAATATCCTGACCAGTTATGTAATATCTGCAGTCGGCACTACATCCCAGAGCTTTATCTGGTTGACAGGATTTGTAGTTTTGTATCCCTTCTGTGTTCAGATCCTCATTGCTTTCCCACTAGGATAATCACCGAGCAAATATGTCACATGACCATTGGAATAAAAAATTGTGGATAAGAAATGTAGAGGTGCACCAATAGTGATGAGGCTAATAAATACAGTTTTAAAATGTATCCGGAGTACAAAGTGAACTGGTGATATCTAGGCCATATGTTTACACCCAGAGCAAGGCATCTATTCTTACACTTTTCTCATTATAAATAATTCAAATAAAGACTAACAGTTTGGTTGTAGTCGTATGTGTGTGTGTGTGTGTGTGTGTGTGTGTGTGTGTGGCAGGCTAAGGTTATGCTGTGTCTCTGCACTGATATGTCACTCTGAAGGCTTTAAATCATTTTCTTGATACAATCTCTGTGCAGACGTGTGTTAGCCCCATGATGTACATGGTGCTGAGTGTCCTCAGGGCAAAACAAACTGGAAACTGGACCTGAATACTGGGTGGCGTATGTGGAGTGTGGCCCCCTGACTTCAGGATGCAGTCCCTCAGTCTGCACTGGGAACAGAGGTATTCTTGCTGATGTCACAGCTCAGATCGGCTTCCGAGTTTTGGACTTAAGGTTTGACATTTTGTGGTAAAAAACGGCATAATACACCAAACATATAATTTAAAGATCAATGCGTTCTTAGAGTGTTGCTATAAAAGGTTAAACTGCAGGAAATAACCATGCGAGTTGTTAGTTACGGTGGAAGAGGTTTGTGTTGAGAGAGGAGTACAAAAATGTGGAAATGTAAAAACTTGCAGAAGTCGTCAGATGGTGGTCATTTAAAACGTAGGTTAGTTGTAGTTCTTCTGAATTCTGGGCAGCCTGACTACACAAGTCCACATGCCACCCTCCTGATGCACCCTTGATGTCCTCCCTGCCCTCCATTGAAACATGTTTGTGTTGGAGAGAGGTTGGACATTGTCTGGAGGTCTCTCAGGACCACTGATATAAATGACCTAAAGTTGAACCTGAGTTGCAGACCTTTGCTGCTGTCTCTGGTTTTGATTATGTTGTCAGATCAGAGTCCTGCACTGGGTACTCGCAGATTTTAATTTTTAATATTCTGGAATTTTACGTGTGGGTATGCGGGCGGGTCGGTCATTACATACAGGTGTGCAGCAGACCAACAGTATTGTATTTGACTATCATGTACACATCGTCATTATTACAGTGTGTTCACTGCTCTCCAGTGAGAGATTTGTCTTCCGCTGATCAAACTCCATAGAGGCGAGTGTGAGAGAGAAAACTGTGAAGACAGACTGTCTTCTCTATTAATTCTCAGCTAACAGCTTTGAAACAGACTTTGTACGTCAGAGAGTACTGCGCCCCTTACTGGCATGCCCAGGTACTACCCCACAAGTCCAACAATGGAGCTAAAGCTCTGGAGGAGGGTGACTGGCGAGAAGGACTCACACACACACACACACACACTCATCATAAATAATCTCTAATACTACATAACAACATCTACCCCAAAAACACAGAAACGGGCCAATCAGCCACTTACTCCACAGGCGAAGCCTCCTGGGAGGCCAGTCCTGCCGTGTGTTTATCACGGATACAGACGGGTAACGGGCGGAATGTTAACGGGTCTCGGGCGGGTGCGGATTTAATTTTGATATAATCATGTGTGAACAGGTGGGTGGGATACTGTACTGCGTGGGTGCGGACGGGTGCAGGTCTCCAACAGTGGACCCGTGCAGGATCCTTGGTTTGTGTCACATTGTTTTGTTTTGTAATAAAAGAAAGAAAAAAATGTAAGTCTGCATCTGCGCCTCCTTTCCGAACGAGTACAGCCCAGATGTGACAATTATATCGTCATATTATTCATGTTTCATTTATATTTATAATGAATATTGTATATTTTCACATTTGCCTATAAAACGCAGATTTGAAATCAGCAAGAAAAACACTACAAAACCCACATGAACTTATCTCTGGTGATTCTGACCTGTTGATAATGTTGATAGTGTTATAATAAGAGGTGACTGAAGTTTGCAAAACCCTACAGATGTTAGATAAGTTTTGTTAAGGTTCAAATGAAACATTTTTAAAGGGTTAAAAAGTTCCTGTAAACGGTTAAAGATGCCAGTATCATGCTGAGGCACCCTCTGAGGATTGGAAGTTCCTCCAGCAATCTCCTAGGCTGTGTAAAATGGGTCAGGCCTCTACCCTGCAGCGTTCCAATGCATCTCAACCCAGCAGCGCTCGGCAGGACCCCGGCTTGCCCAGCAACTGCCTGAATCAAAACGCTGCTGCCATGACAACGGTTTGCTAGTGTGCCGGCATGCCATCACCTCTGAACCCTATCTTTATCTAAGGGCTCTGACAAGTGTCTCTAAGAGCTGGGAGAAAAGGGAAAGAGGGACCGAAATACAGCCTCCTTTCAGAGGGTGGACTTAAGTCCATTTTATGGGCTTGCCAAGATGCCGTACTTGAAAAAGGGGTCACGAAAGGGAGGGGAGAGGAGGGAAAAAAAGCTGTCGCTCACTTGTGTTCCAGCTCTTTTAGACCACATAAGAGAGTTCATGGGGGGAAATGAATGGGGATCACCTCAAAGGGCTGCTGCATCCTCACATCCTTAACTCTCCTCCCTCCAGCCTCAAGAAACACCAGCTTTTTAAAGGGACTGATGGATCAAGAGAACTGCAGGGGGCCAAAGTAGAAGCAGGGAGTGAGCAAACAAATAATAATAAAGCTCTCGTTTACAGTTTCCAAAGTCTTTTCTGCTGCACTACATTAACTCCATTAAAATTGTATGGGAATGAAAACGTAGTTAAAAAAATCTCCAGCGAGTCCCCACGTCTGAATGAACTGCTCTGATGTATTCACAGTGCATGATTCATCCCAGTGACCCAACTGCTGTGCTATTCTAAAATAAAGGAGGAAAAAAGAGAAAGAAAACCACAGTCATAGTATTTCAGCGCTCTTGAGTCGGAGCCCTGTTCGTAATGTGCAGGGGAGAGTGCCAAGATAAATGTCTGCAGCTTGTTTTCCTTGTATGGGTTTGGAAGTGCAGCATCAGATAAGATGGTTCCACCAGCTTGGGATGCGCATGGGTTCGAGGCAGGCGAAAAAACCAGCAAGGGATTCATCTGTCAGGACAGAAGCTACGACAGACGTGCGCTTCCTGGAATGGAGTTTATATGTTTCCGAGTGACTGGAGTCACGGATACTCGGGTTGTCCAACTGGCCGGCGTGGTTTCGGGCCTTCTGAGCTTCGGGGAGAGAACGAATTACCCAACTGGTCTAGTACCGTTACAAAACACTGCGTTTCATAAGCCTCATTTCAGAGACAAACAACTTGGTGAGCATTTGCATGGGAAGCGGGGGGGCACTGCCGCATCTACAGGTGACCTTTCCGAACGCAGACGATGGCCGGTTTGTCACAGAAGGCTATTACCATAATGCGTTGCTCTCACGGAGAACTACACGTTTTTGATTACATCTGAATGCCGTTCCCCCGCCGTTGCGTAATCGTTTGTGAGGGAGATTGCCACGGACAAGACAAAACTCATAATACAAAAAGGGGACGCTACGGCACGTAATCTCAGATTATGTTTGTAATTATGATCATACTCCATTTTCAGGGAACTCATTTGTGCTAAAATGTGGATAATCCCTCTCCTCACACAAAGGGTGGAAACAAATTAGGCTGGAAAGAAGAGGTTTAGGCTATAAGTTACTGCAGCTGGGTGTGTGGTGACTGGGGATGTGCATGACAGACTCCCGACTATTACAGCAGACAAAAAGGATGTAATGTATGAGCAACACAGGAGCACAATGGCCGATTGCATTAGACTATAATCCTGGTCTAATCAGATTGTTTTTCTTCCCCGGTGCACAGGACGAGTAACCCTGAGGATCACATATGAAGCACAGTTCTCCCCTTCAAGCTCAACTAGCATGTCTCCTCGTTCGCTTCTGACTCCCATCTGCTGCTGGGAGAAAGCCCCGCTTCTCCTTTCTCCACCAGCGAGCGTCACATAGTTCCGTAAATGCATATGCAACCGCAGACACAACCCATCTGTTTTCTCTCTGGGCGATTTGTGAAACTTCAACAAAAAGCACTTGTGACAGGCTACGGAAGGAAGGAAAAAAGAGCGAGCACAAAGTGAGCGAGAGGAACGGGGCAGAAATGGGAAAAGATAATGTTTTCTTTTTTTTATATATAGCTCATTATTCATATATATATAAATCTCACACATACACAGTACTTGCTTAAACAGTTATGTAAGATGTTATGAGTTATTTACAGTTATTTACGTTAAGTAACTGCATTTAAGTAGGACCAGTGGCTTCAGCTGGTATACTCTGTTCCTGTTTGTTTAATCTTGCAGGAGGATACACATAACACAAACGTATATTACACATATTTATTCAAATATTTGTTGTTGTTGTTGTTGTTGTGAGAGGACCTTCTGCCTGGACTGTAAGGATTTAACCTGCAGCTGCATTTTCATTTATTTAAAAAAAAAAACTCAGACACTGTGCTCTAGATTATTTCTGCAAATGTGCAGCTGAAGTAAGCAGGTCTGGTCTGGTGTTCTGCCTCCAGCCTCTGCTTTCTACCCCCAAATGCACCTTCTCTTTACTCAGCCTGCTGACCCGCTGGTGTCCTGAGGGTCCTGGATGTCTGCACTAACCTCGACTCCATACAGCCTCCACCGGCCCCCAGATCAGCAGTATCCTGGCACTCTCTTCTGCCAGCAGGGCAGCAGATGTGCAGGGCCAGTTCTCGCACCAGCCTGTAAACCACACACTGTCCACCCCTGTCCCCACACCCCCACACACACAAACACAAACACACACACATACACACACACCCTTACCAATTTCCCTGTGAAAACTTCCACTCTTGCTAACTCTCCGCTCCTGACGACCTCTCAGCAACTGCACAGACATTTCTGCCAATCTCATTAATGAACGGCGAGGGGAATAAATCGAATTCTGTTGTCTTGTTTTGTTTTTTCTTTTTTTTGATGCACACTCTCAAGCACTACTCTCAAGCCAGATGTAATTGCCTGGAAGGCTGGCTGAGTACTTGAAGTCGCGAAATGCGCAAAATGTCATTATGGGGAGGCCTTGTATGTGTTTATTTTGTGTGTGTGTGTGTGTGTGTGTGTAGGGAGAGTGAAGGAGGAAGGACGTCTGCCTAGTGCTCTCGCTCGGCAGCCCCAAGGCGTCCTGTTTACTTTGCCGTAGAGAGAAAGAGTCCTTATTGCATTGCGTGATCCGTGTAATTTCATTCCTCACTTGCTATATTTCTCATTACGGCCGTTCAGGCTGTATCTGTTCTCTTTGCAACGTTATGCTCACAGTAACGGGGGTGTCGGAAGGGGAGAGAAGGAGAGAGAGAGAAAGAGAGAGACATAGTGAGAGAGACAGAAAGACATATAGAGAGAAAGACCAATAGAGAGAGAGAGAGAGAGAGAGAGAGAGAGAGAGAGAGAGAGAGAGAGATCAACCAGGTGTGCATGAGCTAATGCAATAATAAGCTGCTCTAACACTACTGCAAACAAACAAAGGAGGAAAAGCCATCACACATCCTGCTGGCTGGAATGAATTTGCTATAAATTGCTATAAACCCCTTGGCAGATCCTCCTACTATCAAAAAAATATGACCGAATTTCAAAAACATACAAAAACATGGTATATATTTTCTCAAACACCTGAGCTTGTGTTCCTGCGCTGGTGGTGCTTCTGCAGTTCTGAAACGTCTTTTTCGTCTTGTAGGACTAAATGTGAGCTGAAGGCTGTTGTGTGGGCCGCTTACTTCTGTAAGAACTTCCACCTGTAACTGCAGCTTCAGTGACTTAACGTGTCGTTTCCAGGTTAACCACGCACATTAATCGATCAAAGAGCTTCACACAAGCGCCCATCAGCCCTGGAAGCTCTTGGAGAAGGATCTCTTTACTGAACATTTTATGCACACATACACTCATTATGGTGCACAAATCTCAACCACTACTCTACATAAGAGCACCGCTTTGGCCCATCGTTTACATCGTTTTTTATTGTGTTTACTGAAGGCAGTTTTAACAAGGTGGCCATTGTTTTGCCCCTTGGTCCATAAGATAATAGAGCCCGACCGATAAAGGATTTTGAAGGCCGATACCGATAAAAATATTTGTTGGTTTTAAAATACGATATTCCGATATATTGGCTGATATATATATATATTGGCGGCTGGGTGGCCTAGTGGTTAAGGCATCCGCCCTGCGACCAGAAAGTCGGGGTTCGATCCCCAAGACCGCTAGGCACCGCTGAGGTACCCTGAGCAAGGTACCGTCCCCACGCACTGCTCCCCGGCGCCGTGCTCCTGCTTCACTGAGTGAATGGGTTAAATGCAGAGAATTGAGAGAAATTGGAGAATTTCCTCCGGGATAAATATAGTATAAAAATTTTTTAAATATATATATATCTATCTATATATATATATATGTGTGTGTGTGTGTATTTTCTTTTTAATTCAGAAACACGCAACAAAACATGAACAGATTTTCCTAACATTAGTTATTGAACACACTTCATCGATGATCTCACTCGCGGATAACTGGTTCTCTCTGCCTGACTCTGGCTGGTTCAGAAGGTTGCAGAATGTGTGGCGTGTTATACACAAGTGTTGCCAACAGGGATGGTGTAGAGTGCCCTCTGGTGGACAAACTATACAACGCCAACACTCATGACATGGTTGAAGGGTGTTTCGTCCGTTTTTATTTATTTTTTTAATATTCATTTATCGGCCATTATAAATGCCGATACCGATAGTTTGGAAAATGTCTAAAATCGGCCGATATATCGGCCTGAAGATAAATCGGTCGGGCTCTAGATAATCATATAAGTTTTATTTTCATAGCGATTTTCCTGGGTATACAACTGACCACCAGCAAAAGTAGCATTACTTCAGAACCCAACTTCATTAGAGAGGGAGCTAGGGCTAGCTTTAATCTGGACTAAGAAGTGGACAGTTTGACCAGCTCCTATGACTTTGGAAAAATACAGTGCTCTATATGCACTGCATAGTCCTGCCCCGCCTGGGTATATGCAGAATTGAGATGTTGCATTTGTATTTGCACCATGGTGCTGGACGTAAGTTGTGGTCCTGGAGAAACACTGTGGTCCCTGGTTACTCCTGACCTTCCAGAGTTGTACAGCAGGACGCAGAGTATTTCTAGAGTACGTTTGTGTATCTACGAGCCTTAAATGAGCCTTTGAGTTACGACTAATTATTTCAGTCAGTAAATGTTCAGTCACTATGTTGGTTTAATTTTCTCATGCAAGCATATTGGTGTTATTCGTGCTACTGTCGGTTCCTGGAGAAAAAAAAGAAAAGAAACGAAATCCACAACTTCTCCAGCAGCAACAGCAAGCCAAGTGGCCATTCCTCACGCTTTCAGAAGTATTTGAAGGTAGGCCAGCCTGTAGGAAATATCCAAACCTACATTTGAAAACTAGCAGCGAGGCTTAAAAGAGCCTCCTTATCTGCACTGTGCCAAACATTCAAACTACTCCAGAATTTTTTTGAAGTGTGCCTGAAGCCAGCAACATTTTCATTAAACTCTTTGTTGTTAGAGTTCTTTTTTTTTTTTCGCGGGATAAATCAAATACATAACAAGCCCTAATGTAAGATATAGCATTATATTCTTCTCACGGCATTCATGGACTCGGGTCATTATAGTGAACGCACCCGGCCTGAATTATAGCTCCCGCTTAGCGTTTTATCCGACGTTTGAGATACTCTTGTGGGGCTGAGAAGCGGTTCTAGATAGGATAAAGTTAATGTGACAGCGCTAACACATGTTAAGATGATTACGAGGCTGGCAAAAACAGCGCCGGGAGCTGTGACGTTGAAACCCTGCTCTCAAATCTGTCGTTCAGTCAGCTAATCTCGCCTGCAGGACGCTCGGCGCATGGATTTTCCACAAATTGTTACTTCACTCAAGAGAGGACACAATACGGCCTGCCAGCGTGGCTCTTGAAGCTTTTAGATTGGACTTCTTTGTCATCGTAGAGATGCACCCTTTTTCTTTCATTTTTTTCTTTGCTTTTTTCCCCCCATTTTTCTTTTCCTTGAAAGAAGCAGAAAGCTTTGGGGAAAAAAGCCTTTAAATGCCCTGTCTATTAATCCTGTTTAGCTGGAACTTTCTAGTGTAGTTAGGCCAAGTTCGTCTGACAGTCCACTGCAGGTACAATCGATGTCCAGATCAATATGTCCCGTTCAGCTAAATACAGATTAACAGGTGGCCACTGAGGCAAATGTTTCTAAACAAAGTCTGACATTTAGGTTTAGTGATTTAGTTATCTGCACATCAGCTAACATGGAGTTTGGCTTGGCTTCTGCCCTGGTAACAAAAGCTAATCTCTAATTCGATATAAAATTCATCAGCGGAGAGTGCTGCAGGGTTGCTCAGCATGTCTGTGCGTCTGTATGTGTGTGTGTGTGTGTGTGTGTGTCTGAGTGACTGTGTGAGCGAGTGTGAAGTCATGATTACGAACCTCTGCTGCAGGTATCCCTTCAGGTGGGCGGCACTGAAGCAGCACTTCTTGCTCGAGAGACACCTCCTTTCCCAGAGGTTCCTGGTCAAAAGTTTTCCTGAGATCTGAGAGAAGAAACACACAGACATTTTGTAATAAAGCTGAAGAGCATCGGCACATAAAACCAGTCGAAAGCCGGCGTATGCTCTCCTACACGCTGGCCGTTTGCTGCTCTATTGCATGGCCGCACTAAGACCCTGAAAGTTCTCCCGGGTTCAAAGATCTTGTGTTTTTTCTGTTCGTTTCTAAGATAATAATAAAGTATTTGTGTGTGACACCATTTTAAAAACTCTGGTAGTGGTTATTTATTTATTTATTTTTTCACTACAATAACTTCGGTTCTATGTGACACAGTAACACCAAACCAAGCTCAGCATGTCGTCTGAGGCCTCAAGCATCAACATAAACTGGGAGAACTTTTATATAAGGAGCTGTTTTGCGATATGATGACAATTCACTGTTTATTGCGCTTCAGGTCCGTGCCGCTCGCTCTAAGGATTAAGACGTCTTCAGTAACAGTAAACAGCGCAATTCAAGACCATTTGTGTAACAACAAACACTAAACATACAGCAAAATCTTTTGGGAGTAATAACAAACAGCCAATGAAGATTGACCTCTTTTACTAAAATAATATTTATGCGAGTGGTTAACTCGCTTCACCACATGGAGCCTTCACTGGGCCAAAATAAGAGACCAGTGCTCCTTTGAATCCACTGCTAGAGGAGTGGTATCATGTGTGCAGTAAAATAATTCCGTCGAGTTCAGTGTCATTATCCGAGTGGTCTGTGTGAAACTGTGTCACTAATAGAGTCCTCTACTGACCAGAAGAGCTCAAGTGAAGTTAGGCACTTCATCATAGTCAAGATCAAACACATATGCTTAATGATTTATCTATATAGCTTTTGCTAAATCCGGTCTTTGTTCTTTACATATTAAAATAAATGCATTAATATGGTCGGAGAGGTGGAAAGAAGTTGTGTTCTCGATATATGATGTTATTTGAGAAAATGTCTTTAAGTGTTTTTTTATTCATGCAATCAATTCTAAGAATTTTTAAGGAGTGTTGATACACGGGAAAGGTTTCTGGACACTATGGAATCTAATGAAGAGGAATCTGACTGTGACCACAATCCTAATATAACAAAAGACTGAAATGTTAGTGAAGCCTGCCATGTTTATGAAAGAAAGGCTTGCATTTCAAAAAGACCAGTCTAAACCAGTGATCCCCAAACCCCGAGGCGTGGACCGGTACCGG
>JBBPDH010000034.1:12144323-12154563 GCA_037974565.1 Clupeocharax schoutedeni | reverse complement strand
AAAGCCTTCTTTGTAAAATTGATGACTGAGTTCATTATATATTATATATTGGGTTGACATAGAATTGCGATTAATCGCGATTAATTTTTTCCAGATTTGCAATTAACTAATCATTTTAATTAATCGCTTTACAGCCCTAATATACATATATATGTATATATATAAAAGATATCAGCAGATAGTCAAGGCTTCAATATTATGGGCATATCAATAAATGAAATGTCTTCTCTTTAGCGCTGTGATCAAAATGTCAAATTCTTCAGAGGAAATGTAATTTCTTAATATTTTATAATAAATACAATTAGTTCGGCTTAGGGGTAGTGTTGCGTTGGGTTTAGGTTGAGGGTTTAGGGTTAGGGTCGGGTTTAGGGTTACGGTTAGGAGTTAGGTTAGAGGTTTGGGTTAGTTTAGGGTTGGGTTAGGAGTTGGTTTAGGGGATGGGTTCTGTTAAGGTTGGTTAGGAGTGTATTAGGGTTGGGTTAGGGTTGGATTAACGAGTTTGCTTAGGGTTAGGGTTGGGTGGGGTAGGGTTAGGGTTAGGGTTGGGTTACAATCTGGTAGAATTGTCACCTGTACATTTAAACAACTCTCAGTTACAAAAATGTTTTAGTTTGTTTGTTTACTCAAGATACTCATTAAATATAATCCAAACCAAAAATCTTCACCATTCTTTTCTTCCTCTCTAATATTCAATCCAGCATTTTCTTCCGATATCTGACCAAATATCAACACCTGGTTTCCAAGCTGCAGTGACTACATTTCCCAGCTAATAGTCAATATCACCTGATATCAGGCTTTTGTGTTAGTCCCCAGGGAGGGCCTCCGATGTGGACTGGGGATCGCGGGACCCTGGAGCAGATTCTTTAATCCGCCAGGGAGATGTTAATAGGAGTGGATGAGGAATTCGTTCAGATCTGAAGGAAAGGTTAGTTGTGGCAGGCAGCTGATCACAGCCGATTAGACAAGCCTGACAAACGAGAGTGAAGCTGTGGGCGCTTTCCACACTCCTTCCCTGCTGGCCTGGCTTCCCTTCCTGTTTATTCAGACCCAAGCATAGGTCACTGCATCACAGCACTCCAAACCTGGTCTGAGATCACCATGAAAAGAGGTGAGAGCAGAGACTGCAGACTCAAGCTGCATTGCCGATTTGACAGCGCCGCTGATGGGTTTACCCCACGCTCAGCAGGATGGTGGGACGGCTCCAAAGAGCTGTTTAGTTAACTGTCACTCAGGCACCGTTTACGTCAGTGCGGACATCGGGAAGTCAGGATGGTCCAGCCTGAGCTGCCCAGCATGCTTTTGGCCTCGACAACTCAGTGGGCACTGAGGTCAAGCAGGAAAGTTATTTACAGATTTACAGGCAAACAAGGAGCAACAGTCCAGTCATGCCTAAGCTGACGTTTTTTCTAAGAGTATTTTCTCTATTTCGCTTTTTATCTTCTGTGAATATAGACACACCGAGGAAAACAGTGATGAAACATATTTGTTTCAAATGTGTACTTGTTTCATAATCGCATTATTTGCACACTTAAGGTCCATATCCTACAATTTCCATATACTTGTTTTTTTTTCCCCCTTAAGGTGTCACGGCTGGCACACTGAGGCCGTGCCAGACGAAGGGTTCTTTTTGTTTTCTGGTTTGTTTACGTTCTGTTTCTTTCTGTTCTCCTGTGTTTTACCAGCGTTTGCTGAAGAACCCTGTTTATAGTTATGCATGTATTCTGTTCTGGTCTGGCGTGCCTGTTCCCTGTTCTGTTCTCCTATTGTGTTCTGTGTTCCTGTTGTCCCCGTGTAGACCCACTAGGGGTCCCCCTTGTCCCTGTCTGACCCCAGCCACCTGTATGCCATTCCCTTCCCTTAGTCACGTGTTCCCCTTGCTCCACCTGTGTCCTGTTAAGTCAATAATGTGTCTATGTATTTATACGGGTCCTTTTCTGTTTGCCAGTATTCCGGCATTATTTTGAGCTACCCCTGTGTTCCCCACCCTGTGTTTGTATTCAGTTCTTGCTTTCGGCCCTCGTGCCTTTATTTCTGAATAAAGTACGTTCATAATGAAGTCACGTTCTCGTTGCTCCTCTTCCTCAGCACAAGGAAGCTCCAAGACATAAGGTCTGTTTATGATGGTTGGGGTTTTCATTCTCTCCCTCTTTATTATCTTCTATCTCCGTATCTTATACATTATAATTACACGAGATATTTTAGTTACGAATGGGTGGGGCTAAAGTGCTGTAGGCTGAATAGGTGATCCATGCTAATGACTTCATGAAACCAGCTTAGTGTTTTTGACCGGATTGTATGGTCTAGGTAGTGAATGGTGAGTTTTGAAAATGTTTTTAGCAGCTTCCATGATACGAGCCCCGTAACAAAATATATTACAGCGCTGCGTAGTTGTATACTGGTAAATTAAATAAAGTACATGCAATATAACACCTTTTTCCTGAGCCGGTGAAAAAAATGTGGCTAATTTATAACAGTGGTCTTACATTTACAGCATTTATCAGACGCTTTTATCAAAAGCGTCTTCCATTCCCTACCTACAGGGGGCAGTCTCTCCCTGGAGCAACTTGGGGTTAAGGGTCTTGCTCAGGGACCCAGTGGTGGTATGCAGAAGGTAGGATTCAAACCCATGATCTCTTGGTCTGGAGGCAAGTATCCTACCCATTGAGCCCCTCCACCCTTGTCCTAAATATATTTACCCTCTAAGTTTCAGGTCATTTAGGGGTCAAAATGTGATAAATACTACACACATGGCACAGGTAAGTAACTCCAAGGTGGCCATTGCCAAATTCTCTGAATGGATTACTGGAGGGTCCTTGATTCGACAGGAGTAACAGTTAAGATTCTGAGTAAAGCCAAGAGGGAAATCCATTGCATTTGGAAATCTTAGGCTGCAAATGGCCAGTTTGACTGACATATTCATCAGCTTGGTGGATTTCAAAGTCTTGTACAAGCTGGTAATCGTGTCCTCCAGAAGTAGTCCGAAGGTGCTAGAACAGGAGGCGCTCGAGCTCACAGCCGTTCTGGAGGAATCTGATTACAGCACAAGCTCTGTCTCTACTCAAATCAAGATTCAGCGTGAGGGCAAGAAGAAAGCGGCACTGTGACAAGCAGGGGGAAAAAAGATAAGGGTTGCTGGCTGTATGGAAGGCTCGTCCGCCAAGGCGCTGTTTATCTAGCGTGACTGACTCATCTCACAGAGCAGAGAGCATGCTTCAGTCTCACACACCAGCTCATTAGCTATGGTCAGACACACACACACACACACACACAAACAGATGCATGAATGCATGTATGCCCACGCATACTTACAAACATGCATGTATACATGAAGGCACATTTCAATGCAGCCAGGATCTAGGACTGACCAATATGTGCACGATGCATTACATCATGGGAAGCTTTTCTAAATGAATCGTGGACACTGCTTGAAGACCACTGATTTCAACACGTTACACCATTCTACAATTCTGATCAAAATCTGGAACCGCTTGTCAATAACTGCTTATAATTATTCATGAGTTCCTAAGTGGTGCAACCACCTAAGCATAAGAGCGTGTGTTCGTCAGAGTGTGTGTTTGAAACCTGGTGATTTACATTTACAGCATTTATCAGACGCTTTTATCCAAAGCGACTTCCATGCTCTACCTACAGGGGGCAGTCTCTCCCTGGAGCAACTTAGGGTTAAGGGTCTTGCTCAGGAACCCAATGGTGGTGCTGAAGGTAGGACTCGAACCCATGACTTCTTACATTATCATGTAAGAGGTGATCAGTGGTGATGTCATGCCGGACCAGGAGAGCACAACTCTGGATGGGTAGAACTGCCCTCCCTCTCCCCGTTACTCAGCACAATATACGAAAGCATGGATAACTGTTAGGTGGTGAAACAGTATCAAGTGTGCAGAGCCAACAATGTCATATTGGTGGCAGTTTGGAAAGATATGGTGGCGCTTCATGCATTTTTGAGTAAACACAACCTAGTTGTGTGATAGGAATCAACCTGACTAGTGGATGAGAACTGGCAATGAATAAAAAATTAATAAATAATAAATACCACATGCTAATAAGACATTTACTGTAATTTCTTGATACATTCAAGATGTGATCATTCTGGATGTTAAATTTATCATTTTATTCTTGATGTTATACAGGGTGAAACTGACTGGCAACCTGCCCAGGCCTGGGATAAACAGCTCGGAAAATGGACGGATGGGTGGGTTTTATATCGTTTTTTTCAACCATTAGGGAAGTATCAGCCAGTTAAAAGCCATGAAGTTGTTGAAAAGTAGCTTCATAATAAACTGCTTGTATATTATTGACAATACAGGTAACTCAAACATTAAAATTATGATTTAAACTTTTAAACAATAGTGTAAACATTACAAAATATGCATTATATACTAATACTTCTAATAATAATAAAATAATGTCATTCTTTTTGTTGCCACTTTCTGTCACACAGCCCTCCCCTGCCTCTGTCCCAAGCCTCTGAGTGCCACGTCTGCAGTCGTGCCACTAAGTACACTTCCTCCCCCCTTCCTCACTCTAATGCCTGTCCGAAGGCCACCATTGTTTCTGAAGCAGCAGCCAAAAGGTGGCAATTCAGTAAATGATGTGTTTTTGTGTCCGTCCCGTCTCGCGACAGCGTAAACAGCCGTGACACAAAGACACAAAGCGGGTGAGCACAAGGGGAAGGACTGCAGGAAGGAAACGTGGTCACATTCTATTCAGGCTGGGAGGAACAGCAAACTGTTCGGTGGCCTTTATATAGGCAGACCACTTTCCTTCCCCCTGGGGTTGTTTTTGAGGTTTACAAACTTGCAGTTGTAGAGAATCCTCTGGGACTTTTTCCACTATTGTTAAAGAGAGTTTATGGTTCCTGAAAGTGGTTATGCTTGTGTGTGTGTGTGTGTGTGTGTGTGACTCACAGGCGATGCGGACGTGGGCCTTGCGGCTCTTGGTGGTGCCGGCCGAGCTCCAGGCTACACACTGGCACCAGAAGTCTTCCAGGCCGAAGAGTTCCTCCACCTGCTGCCGAGTAATCTCAATACTGGCCTCTCTCACCACCAGCCCTGAGAGAAAGAGGAGTGAAAAACAGAGACGGAGAGAGAAGGGAAAGAGATGTACAAAAACTACATCAATGCATAGTTCACTATATACACCATCAACAACTGCAGTAGTTTCTTTGTGTGTTTCTAAATTAGCGTCCTGTCCAGATGGTCCAGGGTGAGCCAGCTGCCCTAATGCAACTCACACAAAAAGTTTTGCTTGAAAAACACGTCGGGTGGTTACTTCTTTAATCTTAAACGAATCCTCTTAAAGCCTCGGCATGTGATAAAAGCATCAGTGTGCATCACGGGTTCCAAAAAAGCGACGTACACCTATAGCTTTAACAGCATCCTTTAGATTCATTGTTGGAAAACGCAAGCGTGTTGCAACAGAAGCCAGACACATAATCGGCTTACTGAGCAAGAGTGGCAAAGCGCAAAGAGGCAAAACCAGGAAAACACGATGAGTTATCGCAGCCCAGAAATATCATTCCACTGTGCCTCACCCATCCATCATTACCAGCGTGCATTACGTGCGCATTATTACGCCGAAACGAGGCCTTCATAAGGCAGGCCTGGTGAGGGCTGAGAGTTGGGCTGCGAGTTTGCCGTTCTGCCGTGGCTCTGGCGCGGATCGAATGCCAGGATGATTGAGCTGTCCAGGGCCTTTGGAGGCGGATTTGGGGCCGTCATGGCAGCCAGAATCCTGTTTGCTAAACCCTCTGATTATTGTTCATCTGGGCCCTGCAGTCTCCAAACAAATGAAGGCGGCCCACGGCCGGACCCCCATGGCCCCCAGATTAGCTGGGCTAGGGAGGGGCGATGGCGTCAGTCCTGTGCTCTTTTCTTCCTTTCTCATCCCCTCATCCCTGCAGACTCATTTATTACAGCGAGGATTAGAACAGTGGAGGTGTGCGAACTGGGGGCTCGGCGGATGAGGGCTGGTATCGCTAAACAAATCAGGGAAGGCTGAGTATCGCATTGTATCATCTCTCCTTCCCTCTCCCGCGCTCTCTCCCTCTCTGTTTAAACTGAGGTGGGAGAGGACCACTCTATGCAGCTGTCGTCCTCCTGCAGAGGATGGAATTACTTCTAGCACTGCAGTGTGTTTTTCCATGAGCACTGAAGGAGCTCTGTCTCGGTGTGTGTGTGTGTGTGTCATGTTTTCACAAAGTGCTCTATACAAAAGCTCTACGTGCCTTTTTTTAATGAAAGAACAAAACCAGTTCCTTGGCAACTGGTATCACAGAAAAGGTCAGGTTCAGGGTTAGCTTTTTCTGTTTTTTCTGAAAATATTGTGGAGTTTGCCGTTCGACTGCCTGTAATTGTATTATAAATAGAGCATAGTGAGCTGTATTTTACTAGAGCTGATTCGAGGAAGGAGAACCGTTAAACCAGGATGACGCTCCCGGCCAGACGGTGAAAACGGTTGGTTTGAGGAAGCTCAAGGTGTTGATCTGGCCCCGCCCAGTTCCTCAGTTCTCAATGCAATCAAGCATCTGTGAGAATCCATGAAGCCATCCATTCCAGCACACTAGTCCAATCCATGAGACCCAAGTCGTAATTCAGAGGACTTAAAGGATCCGCTGAAAATGCCTTGGTGCAGAATCACAGCACAAAACACATCCCTGTTACAGCTAGCACACAATTACATTCCCATAGTTTGCTAGTGTCCCATTTTAGAAATATGCTTTGTAATAAGCTAAACGTCTTGTTTGATGTTTATATGTAGAGTTCATTCATATTAGTGTTAGTGCCTTTTTGTTCACTGTAAAATCTGGAGCCATGCTCTCTCAATATATAGGTTTATAAAGATCAAGGCCCGACACAATATCAGGCATATTCTGGCTGGTCTTTGTTGATGATATTATAACATGGAAAGTTAAATTTAGTCCAATAGCACATCTCCAATAGCCCTTTCCTCCAGGATCAGTAAAGTTTTCTCATTCATAAGTTAGTCATTCTGCACCATTTCTATCTACCTATCTGAAATCGTCATGAAACAGCTCCTCACTATATTATTATTACATATTCTATATACATATATATATATATACACACATATATTACGTTCAGTACTGTGCAAAAGTCTCGAGTCATCCCTCATTTCTTTAGATGTTGCTTTCCATCATAATGTTGGTGCAACAGTATTATTTTACGCCTGTCCATCTGCCGTATCCTTGACATATTGAGTAGATACAAAATAAATGAAAACAAACTGCCACAGGCTGCAAAGTGCCTGAAGAGACAAGTTCCAACCACTCAGCAGCACCAGTATACTGATCAGCGCCTGATCATCTGGAATCATCTGCTCCTGGTTCTTCACTGTTCAGGACTTCAGTTAGAGGCTCTTTGTTCTGCTGTTCCTCAAGACTACATTAGAAATACTGGGTATTGGGAAGCAAAATGTGAAGGAATGAGGGGTTGGCCCAAAAACATTTGCATAGAAGTATAGATCAGATCTAAAATGATTCTTCATTTTGATTTTGACTTCTTTGTGTTTTGTTTTACATATGACAGCCAACTTTCACATTGTGAACATTTTTACGACAAATCAAATGCAGTCTTAGAAATTCACTTCTAAAAATACCTTAATATTAGTCTACATTAAACATGTACAGTGTTTCTCCCTTTAAAATCACGCCACACACACACACACACATATATGATCTCATGTCCTGACATTGTATAAAAACTAGTGTGTGCCTGTGTGTGAGTGTATGACAGTGCCCAGTGAGTCCCGGAGGGCTTCTGGGCACATGCGCTGATTGACTTGCAGAGCCAGAGACAGCAGCCTGAGAAATAAAGCCAGAATAATCCTCCATGCAAATGATGCTTCCTCTCCTCTCCTCCATTAGCCTTCCCTCTCCACTCGTTTGCTTCTCTTCCCTCTCTCCCTGTAACTGCAGTGGCTCCGGGGGTGGGGGGGCCAGCCTCTGGGAGTTTACTTCTCTGCGTTTGCTGTGTTAGCTGTGTTAGCGGATGGGCCAGCCGATGGGCGCGGTTTCAGGGTCAGCGGCTCGCTGTACCCGCTGCACGGTAGCTGAGGGCTCATGCAGTATTTACAGAGGGTGCAGGGAGACTGTAAGAGGCAAACTGCCAATCAGGTGTTTAGAGGTCTTTAGGCTTCATCTCGCCTGTAAAACAGATTGAGGAGCGTGTGTGTGGATGTTTACTGCGTGTGAGGGAGAAAGACAGAAAACGCTAAACCTGGACCTGCAGTAGCTGAGATACAGTTGCTACAGAGTAGTAAATCGATCAAGAAATTAATAAAGAATATTTTTCCTGGACAGAAAGTACATGATATTAAGCTTAGAGAGAAGTTTTCTCCTTTTATCCTGAAGAACTGCTTTAGGAGTAAGAGCAAGTCGAGAGCATGTGCAGGGAATAGTGAGAAGTGGAATAGAATATTCTAGTAGCATCTCAAACAAACTTTGACAGAAGAAGAATATCCACGTTGTAGGAGGAACGTAGCGGATTACACACGCGTGTTGGAGTGGGTTGTTTGTTCGGTGCTGATGGTTTGGAGTATTGCAATGTTTTGATGTACACTTTTACTGTACCCTCCAAAGCGCACAGCAAGACTGACCATACACTGACTGAAGGAGACTGAAGCCCAACAGAAAACTGTGGAATCATTTGAGGATCGCAGTTCACTGTCAACATTCAACCCAAGTCTGTAAAATAGGAGTGGGAAAATACTGCACAGTCTAGATGTTGGTAAAACAGTATCCCAACATACTTAAGGCAGTATTTAAAGCATAGGGTAGTTCCACAAAGCGCTGACTGGGGGTTAACCCTTTTATCCATCTCAGCATTTTCTTTTCTAAACTGTTGCTATCATGTCTTTCACTTGAATGTAATAAGTTCCATAGAGTAAATAGAACTTGAAATCGTTTTCAGCTGGAAATTACACCTGGATTTTGTGTGTGTGTGTGTGTGTGTGTGTGTGTGTGTATTTTGAGTCATTCTTTTCTATATCCACTGTAGCTTTTCTCAGTGAACCATCATCTGAGGAAAGTACCTGACACGCCTCTGTTCTACTTACAGTGTTCAGAACTGAAATGAGGAGTCCTTTTAGACACTACTGTGAAAAGTCTTGATCTACATATGTATAGCCAAAGAGGCAATATAGTGAAAGGCCTGCGAATACTATTTTAAAATCCCCCATTCACACATTGATAATGTAGTCCTTCAGTAATCAAATGGAGCTGGAACATCAAAGCTTGTCGGCAAATAACGATGAAATGAGACTAAAGCAGGCAACACACACACACACACACACTTCATTTGTGTCCTTGCAGAAGCAGAAATCTCGCAGTGGCACAGTGAACGGTCCTCAAAGACAGACTCCTCCGGCGCTCGGGGAAGAGGGCATGTCTGGTGAACAAGAGAACCCCTCTACAGGAAGAGCGCCCCCTTGCTCCTCCTCTCTCAGGAGAAACGAACCCTGCTCACTGACATGTGATGTGATTGACCTTGTTTGTGAACCGCTGTGACTGTAAATTATTAAAACTTGTGATTCTTCCATCTGTATTTTTCTATCACTGAGTGGAGGAGGGAAAAATGTGTGTGTGTGTGTGGGGGGGGGGTTACAGGGAAGCTCAGGGCAAGAATGGCTGCTCCAAGCACCCTCTTACCTCTCCTTACATCATAAGCCTGGTTTGCATTTGAAACCAAGCCATTATCACCATATACAGCATATATATATATATATATTAGTGCTGGGCTGTTAACAGTGTTAACACGCGAGATTCTTAACACGCGAGATCCCTATCGCGCGATACAAAAAACTATTGCCGATAAGAAGTTGTGTTGGGAGCTGGGTCTGTACTACACAAGCTATGATGACTTTCACCTTGACATTTTAGTGCGGATTTACTCTCTCTCTCTCTCTCTCTCTCGTTCGTGTCTTTTCCGGAGCGCGTGGATCATCTCTCTCTCTCGCTCTCTCTCTCTCTCTCCCTTTCTCTGTCTCTCTCTCTCTCAATCTCTCTGTATCTCTGTCTCTCTCCCACTCTCTCTGTATCTCTCTCCCTTTCTCTGTCTCTCTCTCGTTTGTGTGATCATCTCTCTCTCTCTGTATTTCTCGCTCCATCTCTCTGTCTCTCTCTCTCGATCTCTCTGTATCTCTGTCTCTCTCCCACTCTCTCTGTATCTCTCTCCCTTTCTCTGTCTCTCTCTCGTTTGTGTGA
>JBBPDH010000034.1:12093675-12104831 GCA_037974565.1 Clupeocharax schoutedeni | reverse complement strand
GTGAAAGCAGAGCAGCTGATAAGAGCTGCACACTTATGGGAACTCCTGCTGCAGAGTTGGGAAGAACTTTCTGCCGATATATATTTACATATATATATATATATATATATATATATATATGCATATATACATATTTCCAACAAAAGTTCCATTTCACCTGGTTTTGCCAGTTTCTCTCCGGTGTTCCTGCATTACTTGTACTGAAAACGATCGAACAATTATGAATATGCAAATTAAAACCAATTATGCCAACTGACTGTAGAAACAATATAATATTGTCATGTGACTTTCAATCTCAGAATCATCATTGCCTTGAGCTGCTGAACGTTTCACGGTGCTTTACTGTGGTTTTACTTCAGACTGGATTTCATCCAGCTACAGTGTGAAATGTTATCATATAGACGGCACCTTTATTTCACTTCCAAACTAGATACAGTTGCCTGTTTAGAAGTAGCCATAAAATGTGTTATTTGCTAGAAAAAATGTCCATTAACAAGGATGGCGGACTTTACAGCAGTGCTTCAATTCGATCACCTAGAATTAATTCAAGGCTAATGCTGATATCAGCCTTGCATTACATGTGAAGAATTTGAGGTCTTAGTGAACAAGACTAATGTATCAGTACGAGTTTTTCCTTTTGTCCTAAAATTCCAGCCTCAGAACGGAACTCTGGACGGAACGGCAAATGCAAATCCCCAAGCTAGCAGTGGCTGTTTTTCCAGCTCCTGAAAAATAAAACTTCAGATTTTATGGTTTATGGTTCTATTAGGGTCCTCAGAAGCAGGATGCAGCTCCCCACCTGGAGGCTCGCCATCAATCCAGGCTATTAATGCTTTAAGTGACACGTCAAGGTAAGCCACGGGTCAGAGGCAAATTCAAAACACAAGTGTGTACTAAAAGAACCTCTGGGGGTCGTATATCAGCTCCCCATCCTCCCTCAGTTTTGGGTACATGTTGTAGTACCCCACTCCCTGTAGGGGAAACATGTGCTTCAGCAACCGGCTTTAATTAGGGTCAAACACAGCTGCCTCTATTTGATTTCATTTGTGTGATTTATAAGTTTTAATTTAACAGCTGGCTAACGTGCAACAGGCATCTGCCTTCGGTAATAGTGAGAGGAGCCGGCTGCCGCTCTCCGTGTCGTTTCTGCGATGACTCTAATTGAAAAGAAGCAGATATAAACACAGCCGCACCTCTGGAATTCCAAGCTGATCATGTAGATTGTGCGGCAGATGTGTAATAGTGCATCTATTTATCACCCCAAAGGAAAAACTACAGTCCTTATTTTTGAATAAAACACTTCTAACTCCAGCTCCAGTCTGGAGATAATGTAATTTATATGAGCTCCACCGACCATGCAGTCCAATTTCATGGATCAAATTATTTTAAATCTGTGATCAAGCCAACAGCACACACAAAAGCCCCGCCTGTCAATATCCCTTTCCTTTGAGCGTAAAGATTGTTCTCAGTCGTCGGGGAGCTGGCATGCATCACTGATCCGCGATTGCCAATACTGTACATACACATTGTTCGTATTTACAACAAGCTGTGACGTTTATCAGCTCTCTGTACAGCAAATCAAAAGCAATGCCTCGTCTTTCCCAGCTGTCCTGAACGTAAAAACGCGGTACAAGGTGTCAAAACTCATCCTTTGTCTTTAAAGAACAATGAAAGCAATTTCCCTCCTTTCAAACGATTCCAAAATATGAGGTGAATTTCTGAAAAGGTGGTAAAGGAAAGGAATTACTCAAGTGTTTCTGACTGTAAGCATTCTTACATGAAAATGTACAGAGAGCTGAAGCCACTGCCCACCAAAATCCCTGAAAATACAACTCGACATCATCTCTCTGTTTGAAAACCCTGCCTCCTATCAGTAACCCAACTAATCCACTTATCCAGGGTTCACATGTTCTTTTGCCTTTTTTTCAAATTTGTTTTTTAAATCCGTTTTCACACATTTTCAACATTCAGATAAACAGACGACGGAAAGCCCTGTATTGTAAACGCGGGCAGAAACATGATCCTTAATCTTCCAAGCCTAAGCTTTCTTCAGGTTCCAGGTTAGGAGTTGTACTGAATCCTGAGGTGGTTCAGCTCCACTGTTCGGCTTTAAAGCGTTACCCGGTGTAAACCCGGTTTATAGGTATTTTCGTCCAGTATTGTTTATATTGATGTAGTCTGACTATGGGAAAAACAGGCCCACAGATGCCAATTGTCCCCAACAGCCCAAGGGCCAAGGAGCAGGAGGCCATCAATAAAGGGTTAAACAGAACAGTTAGGATTTAAAGGGCTGGTAAGTGCCTCCATTAGCCTGGACGACTGGCCAGCCTGCAGGGTAGGGTAGTGGTTGGCGGGGGGTGGGGAAAGCTGAGATGGGGGAGAGGAGGATGTTGTGGGGAAAACATAGCGACAGCGGCCAGAATAGAAGCAGAGCTACAGTAATGACTCCCCTCACAAATACCAAGTCAACCACTGAAACGCCCAATCAGGTCAGATAACACAAACACAGACACACTGTGCCAAGAACCAGCTCTCAGCAGGGAAACAAAGGAAATTAAACAGGGGTCTAGAGGAGTTTTGCTTTGTTCCTTTGTGTATCAAAGCTGTTGGATTCATTCTGCGATCTCTTATGGCAGGTTATCAATTTTTTGAAGAGTGTGTGCAACCTTAACATGGCTGCCCCTTCCTCACCTCTCCACACCGAGGCTGCTGGTGGGCCGTACTTGCAGGCTAATGAAAGCAATGTGGTGGCCCTGCTCTGCCCCAGCTATGTTCTCACTCACTCAACCCCAGCAGCAAAGGCTGCTGCTGCAGGACCCGTCAGCTTCAGCCCTGTCAGTCCTCATCTGGCCTGCTCGTCTCGTTAGCACCTCCTTTGTACATTGAGGGGCACGAGCTCTGTTGACCCCCACAGATCTGGGCCCTTACCCCACAGCAGGCCGCCCACTGGCCCAGCTGCCCGAGCTGCCCGAGCCCACCACGTGGCTCTTGGTGTGGCGGCCTTTGAAGTGACACATGCTGACAAGTTGAGGCCTCTTGCGTGAAGCTGACGAGTAACGCATGCCAGAGAGCACTCTGCTGGAGCGTCCCTGCAGCCCATGCTGAGTCTGGACCTGAGAGGACGCTCTCTACGGCTGCAGGGATCCTCACAGCCGTTCCTCTGGTTTAGCTTTTTATGAGCTCAATCTATTAATCTGGGAGAGCAAAAGGTGATGATGAGGCTTTAGACAGAGCAGACGATTTTGTTTGCTAATTAACGGCGCCGAGCTTCATTCCGGGCTTACGCCGCGCGCTTTACCAACAGCGCCTTTCAGCGGTTTTGCCAATTAATACGAGACGTCTCAATTCATTGGTTTAATAAATGTGTTAATTCTGTGAGCAGGAGGCTGAAACGGAAACATCATCCGAGATAAATTTCCCCTGATTTAATTTCTTCAGTCATTCTGAGGTTTAACTGTACTGCGTAAAGGAATATAAATTCATTAGAAAGCTTAATCTTCATCTGGAAAAAAGTGTATATAAAGAATGTGATTACCAGGTTGTGTGTGTGTGTGTGTGTGTGTGTGTGTAAGTGTGAGTGAGAAACAGGAGGGGTGGGCGCATGGAGAGAGTGGTGCGTGTCTCACAATGTATGTGTGCAGAGAGCTGAGAAGACTTTTCCTATTACAGGATCTAGCCCTATGGAAGTGCTTCTACTAATGAACCTGAACGCTTCTATTATTAACTTACCGCAGAAAATCCTCAAGGCAAATGTTCTGCTGGTCTGTGAAGGAAAACATCTTTGCAAGATAATGGGCCTTCCTCTAATTACAATATGTGTGATCACTTGCGCTTCCCGTTCTGTGCAGAACCGCTTCCCTTTGAAGAGTGAGGGGTCGTTCCCTCGCCCTCTCTCAAATAGAACATAGTCGACTTCAATCCTCCGACTGTCACATCTCTATTAGCCTTCGAAAGAGAAGAAGAGCACAGTAGAAGCAGACTACAGATGTGCATGCTTTGCACAATGCTCACTTCCCGAAAGCAACTTGGCATTCTCCTGGTGTCTGGTAGCCATAATGCATGCAGATGAGTTAGCCAAGAAGGAGCTAAGAACACAATGGTTTCAGGACGAACCTTATTTCTGGGACTGAAAATGAAGTGCAAAAGCAAACTTTATGGCCCCAGCTCTGGAGTGGGAGAAGCAGGATGCAGCTCTAGTTAAAAAAGATGTCCTGTGCGAACAAGGGCGCTGGGACGGCCTTTACTGTTGCGGTGTTAACAATAACACTACCAGCAGTCTGGCGCATGCAGTTTCCTCAGGAGAAGAACACAGGCCACTAGAGAAGAACCAGCCTCATGGCTCTCCCCTCTATACTCTTCCCCCTTCTGTCTCCCTCTGAGGCAGTAATAATGAGAAAAGTGCAAGGACATGCACGGGAGAACCCGTGTAAAATGGCTCGCCGCTGCTTGAATGCCGGGTGATAATATTCCGTGAATCATCTAAAACTTAATTAAGACATCTGTGGATCAGATTTATGTGAGTGCTTACGGAGCGTATTCTTTTTTTATGTGAATGGAGCCTTGGGGTATAAACTCAGTTTTCAGGGCTGGTTCTCAGCGAGGCAGCCCTCTCTCCCCAGACCCTCCGTCTCCGTCTGCCCCAGAAAAGCCAGGCACTCGGCAAGTGATAAACACTGGAATTGGACTTCTATTTACCGGGGATGAAAGGTCAGCTTGTCAGAAGTCTGGGACCGCTCACAAAGCTCCCAGTTTTTGACAGCCCTCGACCCTAAACACCATATAATCTACCTTGCGGTCTGCAGAGCCCTCCGTCTCAAAACAGAGGGAGTGTGTTTGTGTGTAGAGAGGGAGGGAGGGAGGGAGAGGAGGAGGGGGGGGGTTCTCCCCATCAGTAACCCTGCACCCACCACCTGTCCCCCCATCCTCCTGCCCACTTCCTGGTAATGGCTTTTTAAAAGGGGCGCTCTGAAAGCTTTGCTCCTTCCTCTTGCCGAGTTTGTTTAAACAAGTTAATTAGTACAACTGCTCAGGTCTTCAGCCTGTCAGCTGCCTTCCCCTCCGGCATTCACTTATTTTGTGAAGGGACAAAAGTAAACCATGGCTCAAGGAGCAGGAAGAGACATTTGGGGCTTGCTGACACAAGATGGAAAATCTTGGGGAGGGGGGGGGCGTTGAATGTAAGTGTGTTGTTAAGGGGAAAAAAGCTTTTTGCTGTAATATAAGTATATACAAATTAGGCCAATCTTTAATTACTGAAAGACCCTGATTGGCCAGGACATTTATAAAGAGACCGTATTCTACATTTTCCTCCGGTTTCACTTTTTCCATCACGTTTGTGTAGGTTTGTGTGGCAAAAATATAATTTGTAATACTTCATAATTCATTCTTACTTTTAGAATTAAACAATTTTGTTATTTGTGACTGTACCTTTAAGAATAATATATGTAAATGATCTCTTTCCTAATTGGCTCATTCATAAGACAGCGCAGGGCTGAACCACCCCTGAGAACTGCATAAACAGCTGGGGACTAAATAGCTACAGAAACATATGTAAATTAGCTGTTTTTGTGACATCACAAAAACTATGGTACATGGTTGCCATATATGGACTGTATGGATGGGGAAGTGAATGCACATTTTGAAATTTGAGTGATATTTTCATACCTCAGCCTTTTTACGTCCAGAAAAGTGATGATATGGGCTCTTAAATAGATTGAATGGCATCACAGTTGCAATATGTAGCAACAAAATGGCAAAACTAATATGTTGTCCATTTCTTGCAGCCCTACTAATAACAATAGTTTATAAAGTTTCTCTTTGATCAGAAAACAAAATGTGCAAGTGAAACAAACAGAGACATATAGCCTCTTTCAGATGGATATTGATTCAACACTCATGACCATATGAACTAAAAATCGTTGTAAGATCAAGGCAAAGACATGAGCCCTCAGGCGATGAACGAAGAGCATTAACAGAACTGATGAATATGCATTCTTCAGACCTCCCTCATGGAGAAGATGCTGCCAACATACACTGATCCAGGATTAGTTTCCAATCCCAATCTTACCCACATATTATGAGAGAAACCACAAAACTGATTACGGATCAGTGAGAAAGTCCCAGCCCTGTTGATGCTTCTTGCATGCGCACCTCCGAACCCCCGCGCCTCAAACTGAGAGAAGTGTTAAAACTCCATCAGCAACACATTAACTCATCCGGCTGCCGACACCATGCTAAGCTGCTAACAACGTTTATCCACCAGCTCTAGCCTGAGCACGCGAAAACACGAGTAAATGGTTGAAGGAAAAACAAATAAAACAGCGTGCCAGAGGGGGTGCGAAAGACGCGTTTTACAGATGGGTGTAATTCCAGTGTGGCTTTCAACACACAAACCACATAAAAAGACCGTGGGGGAGGAGAGGTCGATAGAAGAGTGTTCTAATAATTTGAAAACGCTCCAGAGTTTGCAGCTTTGCGACATATTAAATTGCTCATTAGCATGCAAGTGGTACGGCTCCACCAAAATCGATAAATCACCGGCGGCAGTGTTGTCTCCATGCTGAAAGTACTTATTACTGATCATAAACCAAGGAGAAAACGGATTCAGGGCCAGCAATTGCAGCTTTCTTCTGCTCAGAGGAGGTTGAGGTGGGGTCACTTCATTCTATGGGTGAAGATCAGTCAAAACTATCTCTAGGAGTTAAAAACTCGAAAACTGTGAGACTGGTTTCTCTGCATCACTGTGTCACTATGTTGTGAACACGGCAGTCAAGTTTCTTTCCAGCTCCGCCTTCCCTGTCTGGAACTTTCCGGCTTCACAGCGACTCCTCCTCCTCACCATCTGTGTCCTGTTGTGATGTCATCCTCGTCTGTATATAAATACACCCGGTGTTAGTGTGGCTTTTGCATGTTTTCCTCCTAACTACTTCTCTCCTTGTTGCCTTCTTTCCTGGTGGTTTCCAGTCATGACTCGTGACTGTTATCTAATATGGATCGTGTTGATTTTGCCGGCTTGTGCTCTTTACTTGTTCCGACTATTTCTAAAAAATCCCCGACAAACAGAATCTGCACCAGTCATCCACCACAGGCTCTCGACTGTTACAGCAATGGGACTTCGGGGATATTGAAGGCCTTCATCCGGTGCTAACATGGCCAGCAGACAGCCAATCAAAACCCTTGGCTGAAAGGAGGAAAAAATGAACGTTTATCAAAGTAAATGTTTTCCAGTAAAAACAAAGAAAAAGAGACACCAAAGTTCCGTTGACACGCCTGAGATGCCCACAAGCAGAAAGTAGGCCACGTGGAGAAGAAAACACTCCCCTCACTCATTTACTCTGGCATCAAGGGCCTGCGACTTCTCCCACTCCCTCGACCGCCTTTTTTACTTTATGTGCAGAAAGCAACGATCTCTCTGCGCTCTTTAGGGACAAAGCGGTGCGGAAATGGAGAGGCTGCGTGGAGGGGAACGACGGAGGGGGACAAGGGAGAAGGTAGGGAATGAGATGAGATGCGTCTAGAAGAGAGAGGAGATGAAAGCGGAGCAGTAGAAGAAGGCTTGCTTCTGGGGGGGGGCTGCAGTGCAGTAGAGCTTCCTCAATCACCCCCCCTCGCCCCCGCCCCCGCCGGTCCAGTCTCTCGCAGCTCATGGAAATTGCTACTGACTCTAATTAGTTATTTACACGCCGCATGTGGTGTGGGTGCGCAGGCAGCCAGCGCTTCTGAAGTCTTCAGTGTCGCTGAAACGGAGGGACTGCTGCAGATCTCAGATTTGGATTTTTTTATTCAGCAAAGTTATTTGCTATTCCCTACTGATGCCTGGCTTTCTCAATATTGTATCAGTGGCACCCCTTCCCCACCCTACACTGCATTTTCTTCACATATATAGGTCGATCAGCTCCTAAATTTCTGTAATGTCTGTAATGACCAAAATCTCCATATTATGTTAATAGCTGTAAGAGTCTCATTCGATTTTATTAAATAAAGCTGTTAGGAAATTAGTGTGATCACAGAGGCGTCTAGATGGCTTTTAATGAAGCATGCCAGGAAAATGGGTCGTATTTCTCATAACGGTTATTTTTTTCTCAGCAGCTTTTTATCCGAACGCAGGCTCATCAGCCTGCTGTCACTCACCCCAGCTGCCACAACACACCACGACACATCCTATTCCAGCACCTGAGGAGCCTGCAGAAAACCACTTCCATCAGAGGGGAAGCGGAAGAAAACAAAACTCATTTTAAATCTGACATAAATTCAGAGTTATGCAACCAAAGCAGTTGCCCATACGTTCCCCGGCTAAACCCCATAAACTCCACATCTTCTCCACAAGAGCTTTAAAGGCGTCTGTTTGCTGAGACTCAGCCTAAGTGGACCACTGCACAATTTCAGGGACTGTAAATGGAAAATAGCATGTTGCTTAATACAATCTTCAAATTCTCTCTCGCTCCACCAAGAAACGTGAGCAGGGTGCGGATTAGCGAGTGCCTGACTGAGCCGGTCCACCTGTGTGTGTGTGCCACTGTGGTGCGGTGTGGCTGCAGCTGGCAGCTTTCCTGCTCCGCCTGCTCCGCCTAATGGTTCTTCCTCTCGACAGCCGAGCACTTAACCCTGCCGGCTAGGAGGCCTCGAGAGGGGGCTCAAACAGGCAGCCCCAACACAGCCATGCCAGCTTGGGGGTGGGAGGGGATGGAAATAAATGTTTAATGAAAATAAGAGCCTGAGCATAAATAAACAGAAGCATTTCTGCCCTTTTCACCTTCCTTTCTTCTCCTTCATCAAGCCTCCTTAGCTGGAATGGAATCGCTGCTGAGAGGCCAGGTTCTTCTGGGGTAAGGTTTGAAATGATAAGGTCTGCAGAGTCCACACTGAAGCCCTGTGTCTTTGGCAGGCCAGCCACTCACCCTAATGGCTAGATACTGATCTCCAAGGACAGCATGCAATTACTCTCCCAAGAGGAAACTTTGAAGAACTGCAAATCCGACCTGCGTTTGGCCACAGGGACGCACGCAGTAGGCAAACAGTGGATGTGCTTTATTTAGCCTTTGCCACAGCATAAATCCTAAATACCTATCATGAGGACGACTAAGCTACACTGTCTATGAATAGCACGGCAGGAAAGGGGTGTTTTCAGAGTTTGGAACGATGTTATGACCACCTACAGTCACGTCGCCTGAGCGGCAAGGAGGCCCAGTTAGCAGTTCACCATCTCAAAAAAGGAACAGAGCACTAAGTTTGAAATGACCACTGTCTGGTGCCTGTCACCCGAGACGTATTCATTAGCTTGACCGATATCCCAAATCTGACACTCAGGGGAAAAGAAGACAGATGAGTGAGATGTGTGCATAGATTTTTTTCCGCACATATGAAATATTAATGCTCAGTATTAGCTGTCTTTTTGTCGCTTCCATTATGGCTGAGTCGTCTGAAGGTGATAATGGGATTGGACTGTGGTAGAGGTGAGGCAGGGAGCGCGGGCGCGTGTGTGTAGGGGAATCAGCCACTCCTGATGACTTCATAAAGCACCATGACAACAGCATCATCCCTGAGGGTGTTCTGATGTCAGGGGCTGGAGCAAGTGGCCTCTGGGGTCTCTTGGCTGACGTTGACGGCAATCTGAAGTGACCTGTCGGTGCGGGCAGCATGGACCCACTGACAGTTTGTCCTCTCCGGGGCGTCGGTGGCTGTGCAGTCGCCTGCTGAATGTCACTGAAAAACCACACAGTCTGGGCCTGTTTAAACGTTAACAATCGCCTCCGGAATCCACACACACACACACACACACACACAAATAAAACATGACACACATGGCTAGGACTAGTGGATCTAGGGTGGATATCAAACAGCTCAGGTCAAAATGGAAAACATGGGCAATGTGCCTGTTAAAAACAGGACAGGAGACTGTCTCTTTGGATTGGCTGGTGAAGGGATCACATGACTGGGTGTGAGGAGGAGGAGGGTGGGGGAGACTTGGCCCATAATAATGAAAGAGTTAGGGCAGGTCCCGATGGCCCTGTCTTTCAGAGTTCATGTAATCCGACTGGGTCTACGTGTTATGCTTTCTCTCATTCTCTGCATCTCTCTCTCTCTCTCTCTCTCTCTCTCTCTCTCTCTCCCTCTCTCTCTTCTTTCTTGCCGAATGCGTCGATTAACTTTCTTTTCTCTCTCTTTCACTTCTTTACCTTTTTGATGCTGCTTAACTTGACTCCCTCCCCTCATATCAGTCCCTCTCTCTTCATCTCTTACCTTCCTTCCAATATAGCCACTTAATCATTATTCACACACACTCTACACCATGCACCCCCTCCCTAGCAGCCCCTCTTTCCACAGATCAAAATCCCATGCAGGTTCCAAGAGCCTCTGGCACACGCGCAGGTATTTAAGGGGAATTTTGGGAAGTGGAGCACATTTGGAGGGGCTGGGGGATTTCAAATAAACACACCTTTATCCCTTAATCTCCTTTAAGTGAGATTCTGTTTCATAGCCAAAGAAAGTATAATTCAGTGCATTCAAAGTGACATGGCTGTAACCATACACTAACTAAAAGATAATTATGAAACAGAAACAAGAAGATTCTTATTTGCCAGAATGTGTCATGTTAGAACGTGTGAGTGTGTGTATATATATACATATATATTTCAAAACCTATTGAGCTGATAAATAAGACGACGTTGTTGCTTGGAAGAAAGTGTGTCTTCGTGTTCTATTTAAGATATTTAATAGCTAAACGCTCGCGTTGCTCCGGTGAAATCACAGAACTTTCAAAATGAAGGTCTGTTAAAAACCCGCATCAACAGGTGATCAAATCATTTTCTGCGTTAAGTAAATAATGTGTTAACGCGATAATAACGTGTTAACTTCCCCAGCCCTAATATATATACACACACACACACATATATTCATACATACATATATGTACAGTACTGTGAAAAAAGTCACGAGCCTTCCCTCATATCTTACTTTGAATCACCTCGATGGTGCAAAAACACTATTTTCAAACTGTTTTATTCTTGGCACACTGAATAGATTCAATGAAAGAAGCAAATGTGTTACTGACAGGCTGCAAAGTGCCTAAAGATAAAAGGACTCTAGATAAAGGAGCTCCGCCCACTCAGCATTCAGCAGCACCAGTATACTGATCAGCGCCTGATCATCTGGAATCA
>JBBPDH010000034.1:12022902-12057041 GCA_037974565.1 Clupeocharax schoutedeni | reverse complement strand
GTTCATTAATCGTAATCGAGTTAAAATGTTCAATTAATCGAGATTTTGATTTTAGACCAAATCGCCCAGCCCTAAATATTAGTCATTTTTACATTTTCAGCTCAGTCTGGGAAGTTGTAAGTTCTAATCTATATCGGTTCCAGAATGATCAAGGATTCTTGTCAGTAGGAATTTGTAGCAGATCAAATAATGTAGAAGCTGAGTGTTCCTAGAACTATTCTCAAACGATTTCTAGCTGTCTGTGTGGGATTTTGCCAGGAGCTTTGGTTTCCTCCCACCACAGTCCAAAGACATGTCAGGTGGACCAGAAATGCTAAATTGCCTCCAGGTGTGACTGTGTTTGTCTGTGTATCTGTCCTGCAATGACTGGCGAACTGTCCACCTCTCCCCCTATGAATGCTTGGACATGCTCCAGCCCCCCAGCACCCCCGCTACCCTGGTTATTATAAACAGGGGATCTTGGCCAATTGACACTCCTAGGCTGCCAGATCACATGTTATATGTTGCTATGGTCAGCAAAACATACTTTTCTTGCTTCTAAGTTCCTGTTGTGACCTTGTTATGATATGAATGTCTTAGTTATCTGTGGATTTAAAGAATATCAAACCAGTCTGTTATTATGAAGATCTAATGATTCAGGTAGCACAGGATGGTCTTCAGTTCAGTCATTACCATTTATGACTATAATCTCAGCCATTTTACATGTAACCTATTGTACAACATTGACAAAACCCCACCATAGACGCATTATGGAAGATGCCATATGCGATTTTGTATATCATACACTGGCAATGAATGAATGGAGTTCACTTAGTAAAGACTAGCAAGTCAGTTAAGCTTTTATAACAGCAAGCATTACGAGTTGTGTAACGATACAAAAGCCATCATGGCCATCAGTCACGCCGTATGATTTTGCCAAAGACCTGCTTATGACACTGTTATGATATACTTATGTCAGTGTTATGCTGGGTTCAAGTAAAATGTTCCCAAATCCCCCAAAATAACATTTTTGTCCTACTAAATGTATGATAAAGTGCGGTGTCACTGCCAGGAGGTTTAGACAAAAGCATTATTCAGAAATTCATACGAGCCAATAAACAAACACTCATGCAAAGATTGTCAACAGATGCATCATGTTCCAGCTGCAGCAAAACGAATTCCTGATATGATTTGCCTCCTTCCTCCTGCCACTGTTTCCATCTCTCTGATGACTTTGCTGCACATCGATGAAACCAGTTTTGATCTTACTCTGAATCCAAGTCTCACAAACCCGTAGAAAGTGCAGATTAGAACCAATCAATAATGCATTTGTTTCATCAATCTTCGGGGCAATACTTTTAATATTTAAATGACCTCCAAAAAACCCCTTAGGCTTAACCTGACTGCTTCATATAAGTTTTGCAATGATTAACCGTTGGAAAAAAATGGATTTTATGTTTAGTCTGTATTACCTTTAATCGGTTTTGAGAGTTGTTTTATTTTTTTATTTGACTTTTTAGACTTAATAAAAGATCTCCATTCCACTGAGTTTCGCATCAGACAGTATAGGCCCTCTAATCATTTCTTCCACATACTTTATTCTGAAACCCACAAGGCTGTTAGTCAAGGCCTGTCTCCTCAAATAGCATTACAGAATCTACTTCCTCCACCTGACTACTCCCTCACTGTTTGACCAGCCCTGTATGATATGAGCCCTGTAGAGGCACATGCCTCAACTGTGGAGGCGCTATGATTTGGCCATACAAGCCAAGGCCCACCTATTTTAGACACTGGAAATCCTAGATGAGCCAGCAGCCATATGCAGTGTTTGCATGCTGGCGGTAGATAGACACTGTCAAAATGGACATTCCATGGTTTTTTTCAGAGGAACACTGCTATTGCTGGCTAACAACGCCAAAGTCTGCATCTGTAAAACAAGAACCAGCCACACAAACACAGAACAAAGTACAAAGCAACGGCAACAAAGAAACATCATACACTCGCACTGTCGGTGTTATAATAGCACACAGAAACCTGGTAGTCTATGCCTGTACCTCAACGAGTCCCTGTGTTAGTGACTGTGTCAACGTGTAAATTCAGTGTGTTGTTTCTTTTGCACCACTAACAATCTTTCAGAGACTCCACTGTTACTTTCACAGCTGAATCGAAATGCTTCTCGTGAGTTTCGGAGCAGTTCAGGTTCATGAGTAGGAGTGTACTGAGAACTGCATGATGAGATAAGGATCAGCACAGGGATTTAAAACTTGAAAATGTTTAAAGAACATATAGAATCTATAGAATCTGAATGTGGTCCAGTCATCAGTGAGCTCATAGACACACAGACAGGGTAGTAATTACCAAGATATTCAAGCAAGAGTTACAGTGGTTTCACCTGTTGTGAGCTCAGGTTTCATGTGTTCAAGTGTTATGTTCATATATCATTTTAACCACATATTCTCCAGCCCATATGAGTGGAAATTCACATTCACCACACGTGCAAATCCACCGTGCCCACCCAAAACAGCAGCCCTGGCTCCTGAATCCCCCACTGCTGTTCCTCAATGGGAACTTTGAGTATCAGTGAGTTACAGGCCTATTATCTTGAGCGTTTGCGTGACTATTATGTGCCTCTACTGTTTGGGTATGAAAAGGAGCAGTTAAAGCCGGTACTTGCTGGAGGGTAATTACAGCTTATATAATCTGTAGGTTCGTTAGGCTATTAGTGTTAGAGATTACTGATGAAGGGACAAACAAGGAAGCCACTGTTTTATCTGTACTTCTCCGCACTATGACCAGTGCGTTCGGTTATAGTTATATAATTAAGGGGAGCGTTATTAGTTTAATGTCACAGGAGGTATGAACAAATCAAGTGACAAATCTCAAGTCACTTAAGTGGGTACAGGCAAGTCACAATTAGATTCCCATATCAGTACACACAAGTCTAAAGATGAGTCATGAGTACATACTCATGTAAATAAAGTAAATTCCGGAGTCCGTATAGTAAAGTCAGGACAGGCAAGTCTCAAGTCAAGTCTCAGATCAGTGCGAGGAAGTTTCAAGTCGAGTCCTGAGTCAGTACAGGCAAGTCTCCGCATTCTTCATCAAATGTAATGCCATTTAAAATACAAAACAGACGATGATTTAGTCTGACAGCATGCCGCATATCGTACAAAGTTTGTGGAGGCAAAAATACAGCTTGTCTTTAATAACAAAACCAGCCAAGCATAGCTATAGTTACTAATGAGAAAATGGATCTGTGGAATCGTATGTTCAATTGATTGAAAAAAGCAGTTTGAAAGAACTTGTTTAGTAAAATACAGCAAACTTTTCCCCACCAACCCCTACACCGAGAAGGAATTTCTCAAGTGTGGGTCCCAAGTCTGAGTCAAAGGCCAAGCCCAAGGATCCGGTGCTCATCACAAAGTCAAGTAGCGAGTGTTGATTGATTATTTTTCAGCTCGATTCCTCAAATGTGCGACTGTGCCTGGAATCTCTGTGACTCTCACACCTCTGGAACTCCCGGACACTGTTTATGGTGGAATGTGAAATATATGGCGAGTTCAAAGCCCCAAAATGTTTGCTACTGAAGTTTAATTAAGACGCTCAGCCAGGCCTTTATTTGTGGCGTGCAAAACAAAGGAATAGTTTGACCGCATAAAGGCGCACCCGTAGAAACCGCCACAGAGAAACGCAGCAAGTTCTGTATTCATGTATAACATTATACAAGCAGGCCACCCACCACGGTACCAGTCATCCCTGTGAATGTGTCAAAGATTAAAGAGAGCTGCTCGATGGTCATGCAGAGGAGTAACTTCTAGCCGAAGGCGCCGCAGCTCGCCCAGAATTACACAAATACAGTTCTCACTTTCGCAAAGCTGGCATGTGGATGTGTCCACGAACATGTCCAACATCAAAGAGCAGTCCATTGTG
Organism: Clupeocharax schoutedeni; assembly: GCA_037974565.1. Lineage (NCBI taxonomy): Eukaryota > Metazoa > Chordata > Actinopteri > Characiformes > Alestidae > Clupeocharax > Clupeocharax schoutedeni. The sequence continues at coordinate 12,053,132 of JBBPDH010000034.1, read as the reverse complement.
ATGTATTTACAACAGCGGGGCGTCTGTCATTACTTTGATATCGTGACTTTTGATTTGACAGCATTTGAAAGGCCTCACAGACATTAAAGCCATCTGTCAGAGCGTGCTGAAGCTCCGCTGCGGCCACAACTGAGCTCACCAAAGGAGGACATGGAATATGGACGTTTTTATCTGCATAGTGCAATGTCTGAGTGATCTTAAAGCTCAGTTCATGACGGGAGTCCTCTGCTGTGACAATATCAGCAGCCGGCCTTAGACCATTCAGTGGAACACAACCTTGAAATGCCTTTTGTGTACGTTTTTCTTACACAGAGCTTGCATTTGTGAGAAGATATGATTGATAATCTATTTTCTGCAAAAAAGAAATAAAAAAAACTAATCTTGCATGAAAACAGCCAAAACCAGCTCTCTAATTTGGTGTAATGTGGACACAATGTAGAATGGAAACAGAATGGAAACAGAATGGAAATGTAATAATTAAATGTTACAAATGTTCAGTTAACCACAGAAATATGTATATATCTTTAAATTTTATAGAAAAACAACAATAACTAGGGATTTCTATTTGTTTCTAAAAGCTACACAGGGCTTAAACTTTACATTTCTGCCACCATGGTTATCAAGTTAGTCATACTTTAGGAAATATATTCAAGTAAAAGCAGGTTTGGGCTGTTTTCACAAACTGTTACTAACCTGCCACACCATTGGGCAGCTCAACATCACTAGGAGATCACTAACTGCCCATTCTGCACTGGTTAGCATTGGGGTGAGAGGTGGGTTTGGGTTAGGGTGTGTGGGGTGTGTGTGTGTGTGTGGTGGGGGGTTAATTGTGTTCTCCTGGACTCCCAATCTCGGATGGCTGTGGCATGGCGGTGGACTGGAGTCCTTATCCTCTGACAATAGGGCCTACAAGGTTGGGATAGTAATTTCTATTTAAATTATTTGGGCCACGGTGACATTTTAAATTTGTACTGGAAAAAATCATCTGCCTATTTAAATAACCCTCAACTACAATGCCTTATCATCTCTATCATGAAACGTGAAACCCCACAGCTGGCCTTGAGAAAGCCTGGACACCGATACTGACTGTTTTGTCAGCCTTCATTACATCACAGCTGTGTTACAAAAGGTTTCACGAAGTGACATTAGCTGTCACAAGTGCTTAGATTTTGAATACAAAGAAGCACAGTGCAGTGTCAAGCCACTCTAATGCTGGAGGGCTCCAGTGGCGAGTTCCCATATGGCTCATAACTTTAACTTTGCCTCAGTATTGCGATACGGGGTAATCTACTTTTGAAAAAAGGCCTCAGTCTATAAACAACAAACGGTGCTTCATCCACAGCTGATTCCCCCTATTACTTAAGACGTACACCGCCAGCTTTGGCAGAGGAGCCAGACTCATGAACCCACTTTGATGACCTGCTCACTTTCCAGACCGAAAAGAAACACAGCTCCCGGGTGAGAGCGGAGAGAAGAACATGTGTGGAGTCTCGTAGAGTAATGCCTCCCTTTGCTCCCATAGAACTCCAGAGGTGACTCACCTTGACATCATTTCCTCTGCTCAATGTCCCCAATAAGAAGGAGAGCGGCAAGCCGAGCAAAGGTAGGCTCCTTTAATCTGCCACTCCATCTAGTGCAATTTCCACTTTATACCCCCATAGCTGCCGTCTTAATCAGCCAGAACAGTGCACTAAAAACGGGTGTCATAGAGGTTTACCTGTTCTCAGGAACCACGCCGTGCCAATGCAGCAACTGGGATTGAAGGGCATAGGTTTTCTGACGTAATTACAGTAGAGTGTCTCTATTATAAAGCTTTTATTGCAAGATTATTAGTTATAATTCAACAGAAAATGAGAAAGGGTGACTGTGCAGGATACTAAAGTAGGCCTGTTTAAAAGTAGCTAGCAAAAAAAAATGCTTCAAGCATCTCATTACACTGAAATGACTGAAATGAGGCAGTTTATATATATATATACACATACATACATATATATATATATATATATATATTAGTGGTGGGCCGTTATCGGCGTTAATGTGCTGCGTTAATGTGAGACTCTTATCGGGTGATAAAAAAATATCACCGTTAATCTATTCACAAAGTTGGGTTGGGAGCTGGGTCTGTACTACACAAGCTATGATGACTTTCACTCTCTCTCTCTCTCTCTGTCTAACGCCGTTTCGTGCTGTGAAATGAACTCAGTACCTTGCCGTGCCCCTGGGCAGCTTGATTTTCTTGCCCTAAGCACTTCACCTCCATGTTCTGCTTTTGTTGTTTATGTAAAAATACAGTAAAAATACAGTAAACTCACGATTCAGTTTGATGGATGATTTAAGGCTACATGGTTCGACAAAAGACTAAAGACAATTCAATAACCGTAGAATGTTTACAGTGAAATCTGAATAAAAATGACTTTATTAATGAAACTAGAGGCGGCAGCCAGGGGTGTGGGTGGGGTTTGGAGTAATGAATGATGTGAACGTGCTGTTGACTGACATTAAGAAAAATGAAGTTAATTCAAATATCATAATTAATTAAGGTCACATCTTTTGCGTTGCGATATTGCAACATGTTGATGCTTTATTGTAACCTTAGAGGGCGCTGTGGGCAGCAGTTGGCTAATTAGTGTGATTGCATCACAATTTTTCTTCTTAAGTTTTCTTAAATTTTTCTTCTTAAATTCTTTTCATACCCAAGATTTCTCCACTGTCTCATTTGGGAACTGTTCCAAAACCAAAACATCCAGCAATATCAGGAGCTGTACGTGTGCATTCACATTTATGATTGGTTGATCAGGGGCCGAGTATTGATTGTTCAAAAAAATCAAAGTTTCTGGTTTGAATCCACATTGCTAGGATATTTTTTATAGTCCAAACTTTTGCGATTTTATAACAACCATGGAATCACACTTCTCATTTTCGGACGGAGGACAGTGCCTGTAGTGTGCTGGCAGGAAGGAAGTTCATAAATCAGTTGTTCTGCCAAACTACACACTTTATTGGTGATACTACAAGAGAAACCACTGCACGGCCGGGAAAACCCTTTGAAATACAGTCAGATGGGGCACCATCCCTCAAAGGCCGGGCCTCTTGACGAATGTGAACAATAACCAATCACTGGATGTTTAGTAGGATGTGTCCACAACAAAAACAAGCTGGCGTTTAGCACACGAGGGGTAGCTCCCTGCAGTTAGACCTATATTTCCCTCACTGGTGTGTAGAGAGAACAAATGCTTACTACTAGTGTTTACAAATGTGGTTTAAATTCTCATGGGAGGTGACCATGGGTCACAGTTCGTCCTCTTCGAGCATCAAGCACAGCCTGGCTTCACTCACCTCACATCAAAAGTGGAAGGCTCCTCTCAGTTATGGCACAGAAGTGATGGAACGAGCTTCCCCTGATCATTAAAACTGCCGAGTCCCTCATTATCTTCAAAAGGAGACTGAAGCCCCACCACTTCAATGAGCACTTAGGGTAACACCTACACGTTCATCCTTTAAACCAACTTAACACATACATCACAATTAACACAAGAAATGGTTGCCTGTGTCTTCTCTGCATGCCCTGGTGGAATCTTTTAGCTCTTAATGAATAAGTCTAGGTTTACCAGTGTGAGGGTACAAATGCCGTACATGTACCACTACCAGTCAAATGTTTTTGTGCACATGGATTTTCTGTATTTGCTTATTACTCACTTAATATTTACTATTTTGATTAATACATTTACAGTATGTTTACCGTCGAAGTATTTTATTTGTCAGAAAATGCCGTTTTTTTAATTCATCGCTGGCCTACAAAAAGCCACCCATTAGAATTGGAATGTGAATCACCAGACAAGTGTTAGATATTTAACGAGCTATTAACGAGCTATTAAGCCCCGAGCGACTTTACTGGTGCATTAAAAGTGAAAGGAGAGTCTAGAATTTGACTCGACACACACTAGTTAATAGGAATCACGCAGTGTTATTCTTTCCATGTTATAAAAGAAGCTTGTTTTATTTGACATTCTCATTTATTCAACTTTGCAATGTTTAACCAGTATAAAAATCTGCAGTTTGTGAAGTGCATGGTTAGGTGGTTGAAATCTGTGGTGTGTGCAATAACTGTGGACTGGTGCAGTAACTGCAGGCAGGATTCTGAGAGCTGTGGCGACTTTTGTATGTCTGTGCATGTCTGAAGTTGAAGTGTGAAACTTACTGACGTTCAACAAAAAACAGGTTGACTAGTAGTCTACCGAGGATAAAGAGCTGGGAAACCCATGTGAGATTAGACGCAGCGCTAAATTAGGCTTCTTTTAAATGTAATTTAAGGAAGCTCAGGGTTCTCACCAGCTCACCTTTGTGAGGAACGAACACCGATGTCAGTGACATCTCACTGGCATTTCAATTAGATTTAGGAAGCTTCCGAAAATTGCTTTTCGGCCGCGCCCGCAATGGGCCGGGGACGGAGAGCGTGCCACGGGTCTCACACCACCCATTAGTCGGGTAAACTAATCAAAAGTTGGCTGAAAAGTGAAAGCAGTTATTATATCCTTAGTCTTGTGACATTAATATGGTAATTTGACAATAAATGCGATAACATCTGCTTCAGGTGAAGGCATTTTGGTCGAAATGGGACTTTTTATTATCATCACTATTATTCTTCACCTGCCCTTCCAATGTTATATTCAATGTCATTTCATAAAGCGGAATATCACATGGCATCCAATTTCCAAAATAGCATGTTGATTTCACCGCGCCAAGGTGACTAAACCCGGTGGGAGTATATTGATGCATCAGAGGCTGAATAATACACTTGGTGCGTTGGAGCACATCTTTGCATTTATTGCTCTTTGAACATATTTATTTACTTTGAGCTAGAAATGAGAAATGAGAGCAGTGCGTTGCTAATGAAAGATTAACACGTTGTGCTCACCCATGTGCCTTCCAACTTCTCAGAGCCTCTAGAGGGCAGAATTAATACCATGCAGCTTTATTTGAGGCATAAAACCATTGGCATTGGGTACATTAGGCAAAGCAGTAAAAGACCACTGCCTTATCTTTTGGCTTTCTCAACCACTCTTTTTCTACCGTATAAAACTGGCTTTTGCAAGACAGCTCTGTTCTATAATAAATACATATCCTTTACAGCAAGAAAGGGGTTGTGTCTCTCTCAGGTATTCAAGAGAACAAGCCCAGAACAAATCATGCTAAACCAGTAGGAACCAATCGCCATACCTTAAGATCACCATACTCCTTACTGCATAACGCACAGACAGATGAAGAACAGAATATGATATCGCCTCTCCAGTGGACGTTTTCCCCTTTAATTGACATGGTGGTAAAACTGTTAAACATCCATTATGCGTTAATGAATTGTACCCGTGTTAATCAGGCAAGAGTGTGAAGAGAGGAGGCCATGCCAGGAGGCAGAAAGAACAAAGAGAAGATCATGCCGCAGGCCTCTGATGTTGTAGTCGTGCATTTGGCCTGCCTCTGTATTCACCTGCCACTCAAAAACGTATTTTAATGATGAAAAGCCTGTCAGTCACTACTGATAGTTACTTTAACAAAGACATTAACAGTCCGCATGAACGATCGGCGTCCTTGAAGATACTCCATCAATCTCCCCGGGCCAGAAAAGTGCTGAGTCCGGGCCGCGCCGTTACGCCTGGCACAGTCAACTGAAACAGAAGTCAGACGAACCTATTTTTTGATGTACCGCTTTTAAAAATCAAATTTAAATTGGAAATTTATTCTGCTCATAAACCTTGACTGGACCCCCCCCACCCACCCCCTTTTTTTTTAAAGCCAGCCCCCTTCCTTGGCGAGAAGACGACCGATTATTCCAGTGAATCACGGCGAGCGGCAGTGGGAAGAATCCTGGCTGGAGACAACAGAGGATGCTACAAAATAACCCCCCCACGCTTCCCACCGCCCGAGGCGTATTTTACTGCAGCTCTTGATATCAGTGTTAAAAGTGATTTGCGGCGCCGTATGTGGCAAGGAATCAAAACTTAATTTCAGCAGATAAAGATGCCATTTCTGGGCCAGATAAAGTGCTGCATCATGGGCGGCATATTCCAGGGCACCGGCTCGCGCAGCACTCTGCGGACAGCTGGCCAGATTTACGGGCCTGTTTTTCCTGCCCCATAAACGGCAAATCTCGGCACCAGGCGACACAGGGAAATGTTAATGGATACATTTGTCAAACCCCCCCCCTCCCACCTCCACTTATTTACAATCTTCCTCCATTACCGTCGTTTTTCCTGTAAGACAAAAAAACACTGGCGAAAGTCAAAATATCGATTTACCTGCTTATCAGCCCAATGAGTCATCCCACAAAAGCAGACAATGCCAAGATGCATTAGTGCGAAAAAAATATGCTGGCTGTCTCACCTCTGCATTACAGCAACTGGGATAAGTAATTGCGGTGTAATCTACATAATTGAAACAGTTAAAACTTCCTAAATAACTCATCGCGCTGCCCAGGCACCCAGAAAGAGGTGCGGTGGCTAAGGAGAATGATGATGATGATGATGATGCTGGTGATGATGATGATGTGATAAGAGAGACACTACGATGGTAGCTCATGACCGCAACCACTTTCTTTACTTTTCAAAGATTCCAGTGGATTCCTGCTGGTGAGACATCACTCACCAGAGCTAAGCTGACGTAGTTTTGGTTGGAAAACTCAGAAATACACTGATGCATTAGAACAGTTGATGTCACTTATGAGTTTTCGTTCCACCTTTGTCCACCATGTACTATAAAAATCATTGTACTTCATGGTAAAAAGCTGTAGCTATGGGTTGCCAGAACTTCACTATTTAAAAATATGGAGTATAATACATTACAACATGTTTTTCTTTTGTGCAACAGCAAGTCATGCAGTTGTAGTGTCGTTTATTTACTATAAATTACTGTTAAAAATATTGTAAACCTGTTAATGGAAATTAGCTTTAAATGACAGTTATAATAAAACTTATTCACGGTGAACTATTTTTTTAAACTACAGATACACTATGTTCACACTGTGTGCTGTGGTGTGTTCACGTATGACAGAATGATCACTTTCACTTATAACCCTTATTACAGTCAAAGCTCTGTGTTAAACAGTGCAACTGTGTGATATATTACGGCACTACATAAGTTCAGCCTCACAGTAAATTACCAGCAGCTGTTGTTGCCAGAATTTCAGTGCAAAAATATGGTACAACACATACACCATTACAGTTGGTTGGCATAGATTTCACAGTCAACACAGTCATTCTCTGAGCTGTTTATGCTAAACAGGGTTGAGGGAGGTGCTGGAGCCCACCCAAGAGCACACAGGGAGAAAAGCAGAGAAACACCCAGGACAGGTCACCAGTCCGACACAAGGCGCACACACACACACACACACCCACCTGGGGGCAATTTGGCATCGAAAGTCCGTATCTATGGACTCCGGGAGGAAACCTGAGGCCAAGTCAACACCTTGAACTCTGACTTGTTTGCAGTGTGTTCGGATGCATTATTCGGATGAAAGCGGTCATTGTCTTTAGGGAACACAAAAGAATGTACTTAGTCTGTATGTTTAGGTAGGAGGTGTGTGTCTCTTCCACATAAATGTGGGGCACAGGTTTTCCCAGCAGAACCTTTCAAACTGCTTTTGCTGCCTCACCTTCTTCCCATACTGCATCCTGGTGCCATCACCTAGAGGGCAGAATTAATACCATGCAGCTTTATTTGAGGCATAAAACCATTGGCATTGGGTACATTAGGCAAAGCAGTAAAAGACCACTGCCTTATCTTTTGGCTTTCTCAACCACTCTTTTTCTACCGTATAAAACTGGCTTTTGCAAGACAGCTCTGTTCTATAATAAATACATATCCTTTACAGCAAGAAAGGGGTTGTGTCTCTCTCAGGTATTCAAGAGAACAAGCCCAGAATAAATCATGCTAAACCAGTAGGAACCAATCGCCATACCTTCACCAGGTCATCTACACACACCTGGTCATCCATATAAAAGAACACATGACTCGTCAGACCAGACCGTGTTCTTCCATACTTCATGGCCCAGTTCTGATGGTGCCGTGCCCATTACAGGTACTTTCATTAGTGGACAGGGGTTACCATGGGCACTACGACAAGTCCACAGTTTTACAGCCCCATATGTAGCAAACTCTCATGCTGTGTGTGTCCGGACCCTTTTTTATCAGTGTCAGCATTAACTTTTTCAGCAGTTTGTGCTACAGTAGCTTTTCTGTGGGATGGGACTAGGAAATCCCCACTAGAACTGTTCTGAGCCAGTTGCCATCACAGTTGGGCCCTTGTTAAAGTGCTTAAATCTCCGCAGTTTAGGTACATTTTGGTCTGACTGGCGCCTTTGATACGGTGGACCATAATATGCTTTTATATCGTTTGGAGACATGTGCAGGCATTACTGGGACTGCCCTTGATTAGTTCCAGTCATACTTGTCCAACAGGAGCTTTTCTGTACATTTAGGCACGTATTCCTCAGCATCATCCCCTTTAAGGTGTGGAGTGCCTCAGGGTCCTATCTTAGGTCCCATCCTGTTCTCATATCTGTTACCATTATGTTCGATATTTCTTTTTATTGTTTTTCTGATGATGTACAGATCTATCTGCCCATTTAGGCCAATAGTTCCTCATTGCAAATACTTCAGACATGTTTAAGGGATATTTGTACATGGATGGAGGCTAAATTTCTGAATTTAAACAAAAGTAAAACTGGAATTATAGTATTTGGGCAACCCACTTTGTTGGAGGGCTTGGATAGTGCTATTGGCCCATTAGCTTCTTTTTGCCACCCAACGGCTAGAAATCTTGGTTTTATATTGGATAAAGATTTTAAACTAGAGGCACAGATTCGCTCCGTTGTGAAGGCTAGCTTCTTTCAGCTGAAGATGTTGCCGAAGGTCAAGGCATATTTACCGTGTCAGGACTTTGAAAAAGTAATTCATGCCTTTGTCACCTCGAGATTAGATTATTGTAATTCACTGTACTGCGGACTTGATCAATCCTCACTCCGTCGCCTGCAAATAATCCAAAATGCAGCTGCTCGTCTTTTATCCGGAACAAAACGGCATGATCATATCACACCAGTGTTGGCTGAACTGCACTGGCTTCCTGTGCAATTTAGAATTCAATTTAAGATCTTACTGCCGGTTTTTAAGAGCCTCCATGGATTGGCACCTTCATATCTGTCTGATCTCTTAATTCTTCACACTCCGATCAGATCGTTGAGATCATTTTGCTACATGTTCCTAGGTCTAGGTTAAAAACTAAAGGGGACTGGGCCTTTTCAGTTGCAGGCCCGATGCTTTGGAATAGCCTTCCACTGTGAGTTAGATTAGCACCACACTATGATCATTTTAAGAAACTTCTTAAAACACACATTATTAAATTGACTTTTGTTTGATGGTCTTGTTTTATTTCATCTGCTTACATATGTGCTATATGTAAAGCACTTTGGTCAACTGGGATTGTTTTAAAGTGCTATAGAAATAAAAATGTACTTACTTTACTTACTTGACACTCACCTGTTTTTTCCTACTTTCAAGAAATCAACTTCAAGAACTGAATGTGCCCCCACTGACTAATATGCCCCCTGCTTGACAGGTGACACTGTAACAAGATAATCAGTGTTATTCACTTCACCTGTCAGTGCATTTGCTCATCGTTGTACATGCACTTATGGTATATGTGCACTTAGGAAACATGTGACATGTGTTCTTTGTTCGTAAAATGTACATTCAATCCACAGAGCACACGATGAAATCTGAAATGCTAAAAATATTAGGACTACCAAGTCGAGCATCATCCTCCTTGCTACGTCAGTCCAACTGGCATCCAATGGTAAGACTGATGTATTTGAATTTTGAAAAAGAAACATGAATACAAATAAAAACCATCATTTTTAACTGAAATCAGTAAAAGTTTCTTGTGTTTGAATTGGGGTTTTTTTTTGCACATTTCAGGTAGTTGAATTATTTATCTGCACCATGTGTCATACAAAAATCCACTTAAAGGCCATGTCTGAGTTCACTGAGAGCTCGCAGTGTGTGTGCTCAAAAGTGTGTGTGTGTGCGCGTCCTGTAAAATGTCACGATGCTTGCTGGACGTGGACGAAGCTAGCGGTGGGATCAAAGCTGCACCACACCCGCTAAATCCGTGGTAAAAAAAAGGTCAGCTCTCACGAAGCCCAGCGCAGGACCTCACATGCCACGCTCATGCGCACCAGGGGAGGCATGTTTTCACTTAGGATTGCTTTTCATGGATTCCAATCCAATCCGACTGTGCAAATGCAAAGTGTGCAGATGAAAGCGTGTTGTGATCCCACAGCCTGCACTGAAAGTTTCCCTCCTGCCTGCAAAATATTACTCGCCCAAGGCCAGTTCTTTGGCATTCGATCTCTGTTTGGTTTGCCCATCGTGTTGGTGAAAAAAAATGTTGAAAACGGAGATTTTCAGGTTCAGATATATGATGAGCGAGAGCCAGGGATCTTCCCAGAACACCAAATGTGGTTGTAATTCCGGGGTGAAGACAGTATCTCTGCCCCACTGCGACTGTCATGCAGGAGGCTAGTCCGCCGTCCGTGAAATGATGTCATCAATCACACTTCCCCCATCTGCCACCTTCAGGTCACCTGTGGAGCTTCTGAGACCTCAGAAAGGCCAGGCCACAGCTTACGGCTGCCCTGGCGCTTCAGCTTTGAAGCTGTAGACCCACACCGGCTAAGGCTGGAGGGAAAAACATAAACAAAGACAACAGCTGGAGAAATGACTACACAAACACTGCCATTAAATGCAGGGTTCTCCAAGTGCAGGCCAGCAGCGGTCGCATGACATTTTGTAGGCTTTGAATTAAAACCATCGAACTGCAGACCCGAAGCAATTAAAAACAAATGTTGTGCAAGAGGACGATGGTGCATCTGTAGGTGTGGTGTTGCATTTTCTTCTCCTTTTTGCTGTAGTTGCTTACGGGGGTGGTAGTGGGAGGCTGTGACAGTGAACTCTCTCTGGTCTGGAGGAGCAGGAGATCATTAGCTGGTTCCGCGTTCTTTGTGCAGTGTTTACCTATTGGAACTAATGAGAGCGTTGTGGGGCTTGGCATCTGTCTACCACTCCTACACAGAAAGGGGACCGAGCAGCGTCGCGTCCTGTTAATATTCTCCTGGTCTTTATGTGTGTAAGAGTAAGAGGAAGTGAAGCAATGGTGGACGAAAAAAAAACCCAACTTTTTTTTCTTCCTACTTGGCTACAGAAGGAACAAAGACCCCTAACGACAAAGAACAAAAGAATGCCTTTCGCATGCCAGGTACTCCCGCTTGCCACTGAGGAGGACCTGATCAGCTTGCAGCCTCTGAAAGCCGAGGATGAGTCAGTATCAAAGACTCGCTGTGTGACCTTTTTAAAAGCATGAAAGCCTTTGTTTATTTCTCTATCAGCGACGCCCACCCGCGCTTGCACAAAAGCTGGCACGGAGGCTCACTCCTCCTCAGCACTGTCGAAATATCTCACTTGATCCTTCTCGTGGTCTAAATACACATGCAAGCTCCACGCGCTTCCACCGCAAGCCAAGGCGCACTCCTCTCCAACGAAAGAGCAGCGTTCATTACTCTGAAGAGCCTCCCCGCAAGGTGGGGGACACCAGCCTACGGAGGTCCAGCCCCATCCAAAAATGAGTTCTCCTGCCTTTGTCTGCGAAGTCCACGTCTCTTTAACCTATCCCGCCACGCCAAGGTCCTGAGTAATTGCGCTTTTCCTTTTTCGCTTAATTTCTCCCCTTCTTCCATTGGAATGGTTTGACCTGCTGAAGTAAACATGCATTAATCAAACCTGGAGAGGGTATTATCAAGGGTTGAGCCCAAGGCATTTGAAGGGGGTGGGCGGGAGGGGGGCGCGAGTGGAAGGCAGTGGGGTTGTAAAAAGATAGATGCAGCAGGGGCGCTGGGCATTGCTGTCCTAGGGGAGCCGGACAGCGCCAGCTGATGGGGTCATTGTGTCCACCTTGGAAAAGTGTGTCAAGGACAGTGAAAGAGGGGACAGTGTGAGGTCTGAATTTATCACGCTGACTCCAAAAAGCAACGATGAGCAATGATCTCAGCAACCCCTTTCACTGGAGAGCATGACTGATTACCACGTAAGACTAATAAGTGCATAATCATCATGAATAAGAGCCTCACGACGAAAAACTTTTCTCCTGCTAGTCGGCAGAAAAGTGCCACTGTGCTGTCTTTATTTTCTTTCCAGTCAAAACAAACATTCCAAAAACAAACAAGTATGCATTCATTTTTTAACTAACTACAATATTAGATATAATACAGCCAGTTACAGCTGTGTCCTCCATACTCCATACACCAAAACTGCACCAAAAGCCATCACTTCTATTATGTTCCTCTGCAAACACCCACACACACCTCAGCTGCCTTTTACAGTCTCATGTCATGTTAAGTGGCTCACAGAGACATTTCTAAATAGATTAGGGAGGAAAAAAGAAAAAGGAAATACGTTTTAAAAAAAGACATGACAAAAAAATTATTAAAAGAAAATTTTTTTTTTTTATTGTTGAAATTTCTGCCTCAAAATTGGTTTCCACTGGGGGTGGCGCAGTTTGAGAAGATTGTATTTGAGTTCTTTACAAGTAGCAATAAAACTGAAAGCATGTCTCTTATGAAGAACGGAAGCAGTGAGTGGACAACGGTGGGCAAATATTGAACACATTTCATGTTCTGTTCTGTTTGCTGATTTAAAAAAATGAATAACTTGTTCTTAACAGCTGTTTTGGCTGGAAAGTAATAAAATGAAACACTGTTTCTGAGTTTTGTATGTTCTGAATGTATTTTTTTTTAATGTAGCACACTCAGATGTCCAGTCAGCTCTGATATCTGTATAGCAGAAGGAGGATGAGCCTGAGTGTGTGAGAAGGTGTTAAAACGACTGCGTATGTCTCACTATTGGTGTGTCATTACAAGCTACAAGTAAAAAACATCTGTTGTCTGACAGATGCCTGCCAGCCCTTGAACAAACTCACCAGGAGGGTCATTACTTAGGTCACATGTGCCCTTATCCTTAAGTAGAGCTTTAAAACCGGGCAATATCGACGGTTTAAAAGGATGGAGAAGGTGATCAATATTGGGATTTTCATCAGATGGTCATTATGTGCCTCCTGCCGCGACATTAGAGCTCTCACAGCCCACACACAGATATTCTTGAGCTGGAGTATCCGTGGAGGAAGTGGGTGAGTGTAATAGTACAGCAGGAGTAATAATTGGGTGGGAAGGGGCCCTGCTGTTCAGTGCTGAGTGGAGCCCACTGTAAACAGCTGGGAGATTGCTCTGCAGGAGAATAGCACTGCTGATTGCAATCAGGCAGGGAGTTGAATAATATGTGATTGCCTATTTATTTCTGTGTCTACCACAGTTCAAAACAATCTCGCAACATGCTCGGCCCCGTCACCCACAAATATTCATTTTTCCATTGAGGTGCCAAAAATTGTGGCAGGAACTTCACAAGACTCAGGGTCTTGGAGAGAGGGGCTCTATACTTTTCTGTAATTCTAATGACTCACTTGGAGGTTAGAAACTGTAGTGCGCTGAAAGACCAGCCCTGCTGTTCTCCATCATTCTTGTATTTGAAGATCTTTGAAGAACATTTCGCCCTCAACTCTCAGCCACCAGTAAAAAAAAATCCCGACGTGGCCAAAAAAAGGCATTACCCAAAGATGACAGCCATAGAAATGCAGCAACGGAGCACCCAGTGGCTACATTCCCAGTTGGAATGCAGGGTCCAAGCTTCTCTCAGGCAACAGGAAAACATTCCCCCAAACGTGTTAAGACTCCGGAGTTCTCATTTCACCTTTCATGTCTCTCTCTTTTTTTTTTTGTTGCAAGAACTTGAACCTACTCTTTTACCGAAGGTACGTGTTTCGCTCATGTCATCTCTGACCCAGCGAGGTAAGGGATATTAGGGGATCTAACGTCTGAGGATCAGTGGCAGAAAGAAAATCCCCCTCTTGTGATTAATGACCAGGATGTCAAGGTTGTCTTTTAATGATGATTTATGAGGATTTCTACAGGAAACCATATTCAGAGGTAATGAAGTCTTTCTGAACATGCAACGTTAGAGACAGCACAAATTATCCAAAAAAATCTAACATTTTAACCACATGTCGGTTAAGTCCCCGGACCATGGAAATTCGAATTTTCCTCGCTTAATGAAATATAATAATAATAAAATAATAATAGATGTACTATTGTGAATTTGAACACTTCCTATTCTGTCCAGTACATATATGCAAGCTAAGCAGCCCCACATTTTTATTTTCAGAGTTCGGTCTTAAAGCTGCAGTAACACTATTAATTATCTGACATAAAGAGAGGAAATATGGTTCATGATACATAAAATACATAAATGCCATAAACAGATCTTAGAGAGACAAACATATGAAGTAGCCCTGGGCACATGAACACATTATTATTATTATTATTATTATTATTATTATTATTATTATTATTCATTTTATTTATTAGTAGTAATATTTATTTTATTTATTTATTATTATTATTATTTATTTTATTTATTTATTATTTAATTAATGCTGACAATTATTTTATTGCGTGTTAATGCAGGGATTTTTACAAAATTGTTTAATTTTGAAAGTTGGGTTCGATTTTGTGCTCAAGTGCTTTTTTGGCTGGTTTTCACATATATTACATGGACAAAAGTATTGGGGCACCTGACCATTACACCAAAGGAGACTTGAATGAGACTATGTTCAAATACATAGACTTTCTTATGGAGTTGTTCCCCCTTTACAGTAGCTATAATGGTTCCCTTTCCCCTGAAATCTGAGGGGAACTTGTTTTTCTATAACAAACTAGGTCAAATGAGAATGCCCTGCAGTGGCAAATATCTTTGGTTTTATATTTGATTTGATTGCATTAATGTTTGACATTTACAAGAAACATTTTAACTGCAACCGTGTAACTGTGTTAAAGGGAAAACTGCTGTTAAAAAGCTCCTGTGTATGCAAACCAAGTGTTCACATAGCAATACTTTAAAAATAAACACGCACATCACGCTACTTTTGAATGAATTATTTAATTTTGCACACAACAATGCAATTAATCGTTGCTTAGCCTTAATGTAGACATCATTTGGCTGCTAAGCTAACATGGATGATGAACACAATCTTCAGTGTGACACTGCTATAAACAAGGGTGTGTCTTTGAGACTGATAGAAGTGAACTCTTTATGGATTGGCTGTCCTGCTATGGACCTCATTCAAAAAGCAGTCCAGCATGAAACAATGCTTCTGACTTTTGTTGTGAGTGGGTGGGGCTAAACTGCACTGGCCTGCTATTTTAAATGACACAACAATAAATTACATGCATTTCACTGGTTTTAGCATTAGTGCAAATCGAAAGGTGCATGTTCATCTCAGGAGAGGCAGCATTAAGGAGTAACTAAATGCCTGTGTGCTGGCAGCAATCAATAAGTGATGCTGTGGTGGGTGTATCTCCTGAAGCCTATCCTTGCCTCCCAAGCATGATCATATGCTGGTCACGGAGAAAGGACAAGGATCGTTTTCGTGTAACTCTAGACTCGGGCGCATCAGAACAGTCCCGATAAACATAGGGGATGTTTCCCAGAGAGTGTCCAGAGGGGGCAGGGGGCGGGGAGCTGACCCTGGAGAGGAGTAGGGTCACATAGTCCAGGAGGCTGCAGACCCATTGCATATCACCACATTCCTCCCATCAGTATATCCGCAATCTGATCTCCTTCCGATACACTTGCGGGGGAAAGGAGGCAGCAGCGAGGGTCCGGGAGTCCCTGGCTCATAAATTGGAATGGGGGTGGAGGAATGAGGATGTGGCAATGGGTTTTATTGCACATGGTGGACTCTATTACTCCTCATTATTCAAGGAAGAAAGCATATGCACTGGAAGAGTATTGGTCTGGTGAGTCAGATCAATCCGTTTTAGTGCACTGGAGGATTGCAAGGCAAAGAAAGGCGTCAGGAGGGTGGGAGCACTGCACCAGCGGCACCACACTGTGTGTATGCATGCATGCACGCCTGCATATGTTCATACAAATATGCGAAAGCACAAAAGGCCACTGTGTCTATCTGAACATGCTGGGTAAGCTTCCTCCCAAAGCAGCGGTGGCAGGAATGACCTGTTTACCTCATTAATACATTTCTGCCTCAAGCAAACAATATGCAAACCAAGCAAGAAAAAAAGAAAATCAAAACATTTTCTCCTTGCTTAATTGCCTCTGGAGAGTCGTATCCTCTAGACATGAGCAAACAGGACAGCTTTGCATATGCCAGTCCATAGCGGTGGAGAAAACTGCCGAGCAATGAGGTGGAATAGCAAGCATCTAGTATTTCTGTGCATATGCATGTGCGTGCATTTAAAAAAGGGAAAGGATTAAATGGAAAGGAAGGACTTCAAATCAGTCTTATCCACACATCGCTCACCTCTGGGATCAAATAAGCAATCAAAATAAGAGTATGTAAACAAGGGGGCGAAGGAATCGTTTTGTCCTGGAAACCTATTTTCATAACACAGGGAGCACTGTGTAATGGAGACAAAGCATTGTGGCACTGCTGCAATTCCGTTTGCCCACAGACTCAATTGCGCTGCAGCCTGAGCTGAGCCCAGATCCAAACACAATCAATTGGGGGTCAATGCCGCGGGAATACGGGCCTCACCGTTGCTGAAAGTTCTGAAACCAGACACCAAATGCACCCCACTGCTTTAAAAAGGGGGGGAGAAAAAAAAACTAAAAAATTTTAATTCTTCTTTTGTTCTTGGTAAATCCAGTCTGAGGCCCTGAGAGAAGGGCTTGTCCCATTTGGAGTTCCCTCGGTGAACCCCCTGCTGAGACAGGATGGAATGGCAGTGATAGGGGGGTTTGAAGACACTCTCCAGGCCTGGCTTGAGGTGAGAGATAGCAGGGACCCCTGCGTTGCCACAGCCCCGGGTTACGGCAGTGATAGCAGGGGTTCCTCTCAGAACTCTGGGGGTCTTTATTCTCCGTCTGAACCCGCCAGTTAATGGGCACCTCCGGAGGGTTTGATGCACAAAGTGCATCGACTGTTTAGTTTTTAAACATGCAGAGTGCATCAACTATTTAGTCTGATTTCACTTCCCATGTTGCAGGTGGCTGACCCTTGCAAGGCAGATGCTTAACAAAGTCGAGGACAAGGCAATGCAAAACTGCTTCCAGACAACACACTTGCAGATTAAAGGATTCAAGCCAGTAATCGCAGACCGACCATTGACCTGAACAATAATAGAGAAATAGCGAACGGCATTCCAACAGTGATTGCAAGCTGAACCAGCTTGACTGTGGCTCTTTTGCAGCCTAGTGAAACAGAGTTGTTTTGGCAGAGTGCGTTTCTGGCCTGGAGGTGTCATAAGGGATCACCCTGGCTGCACCAGCGAGGTAAATAATTCTCTTGGTCGAATCACAGGACCGCAGACTTCCGCAGGGAATGGGCAGAGGAGAGAGGTCAAAGTCCAGTCGCCCACTCCCTCTCTCTCTCTCTCCCTCTCTCTGTCCAATGCACACACTTTTCTCTGGTACATTCCGTGTTTGTCGGCATTTCTGTATGAAACCTCCTCTAAGCGACTGAAAAGGGGAGTTAGGGGAAGCATGACTGGTCACAAACAATGCTCACTTCATTCTCCAATCATTACGAATAGCTCTTCTCTGCCGAGACTCCCACCCAGGCTCACATGGAAACGATTCCGGCATGAACTACGGCAGCCTCGTCAATAAACACGACAGATTTTCACCCCTGCTGTTTCACGTCCATAATTATAACTGCCGAGGTGAAAAAATGGGATGTTTTCCTGCCTATGCGAAATGACCTACTTTCATTCGGAATGAGATATACTCTGAATAAAGCATTCAGACTCACAGGAAGCCGAGGCTAAAGATAAGGCATTCTTTAGACATTTCGGAGCGAGAGGGGGAAAAAAAAGAAGCTCGGTTTCAACATAACACAATTACTTGCAGGCTCCACACCATTAATGGGTAGCAACTCAATCCCCTGATGTTGGAAACACACTCTTGCGAGGGATTGGGCAGGGGGAGTTTGGGGATGGGCTGCTGCTCCACCACCCCCACCTCCCCGCAACTCTCCCTTTGCAGCCGAGAGAAGGCGTCTTGTAGGTACAATGCAAATATTGTTCATCTCAGTTTCATTTACAATGTTGCTGCACTTAAGAGCAGACATCTGATCCCTTCTGAAACAGAAGGGCTTCAACCTTGTCTAGAGGGCTGGGAGGGGAGGTGTGGGGTTTACGGCACTTCCAGTGTTACAGGCTGCTGTTTAAGGGGTTAGGGCCTTGGGGTCATTTAGATAGGGTTCCCTTACCCAGAGGTGTTAAATTCAAAACCACATTCATCACGGCAGAAAATGCTTTTCTTTCCACATCTGCTCACTTAACTTTAATTATAGCTCCCCCTCCACAGGAACCATTATGCTTCTCTGGCTTTGGACCTTCAGCGGCACCGACAGCGCTGTTGGTCTTCGAAAGAATGAGCCGAGGGTGGGAGAGTCGCTTCGGCCCGATACTGTTTCAGCAGTTGTTACGTTAAGGCAGTTGGCTGGAAATACCCAGCTGCATCGGTCCGAATGATGACTGAGGTCTGTTTTGAATTCATTTCAGTGATAAGAAAGCAATATCTGGTTTATCAGCTCTCGATGGTTTTCTGACGTGATCATCATTAAATGCACTGTTCTGCTTTCTCCCGTCACGCAGTGTACACACCTCTAGAGAAAGGCTGAGGAGATTAGCTGGGAGCAGGGAAGCTACAGGCCCTCTCTTCTCTTCATCATGTTGACTTTCATGCGTATACAAGCCGTCCCAGCGCTACAGAACCACTTCATCCGTACCTTTCCAAACTCGCAGTGCTGTAATTGGTGTGGAGAGAAAAGGCTGTTCCTTCAGTAAATGTTTGGGATTTACAGTCAAGTCGAGGTTTAGAGGATGCGTCGCAAGAGGGGGTCTCGGAGACTAAACCCTCAGGTAAGCTCCGCAGGGGGTTGAGCGCTAAGACTCGAGATGAAGGGCCCGTAAGCAAACAGTAGCTGAAAAGGAGCGAGAAGGTCTGGAAAACTCTCAGAAGCCATGTGTCCTTTGTCTTGACATGCACCTTTCCCCTCCCCCAATTGAAGCTACATCTATGCATCATTCCGTGGCAGAACAGTAGCAACAGTTCATCTGCCGTGCACCATAATTACGCTGCGCTCCGAGCAGTGGCGATTGTCAGCTTGACGGGGAGTTTGTCGATGATTCATTAGTTTGTAGAGAAAACCCGCTCCAACCTGTAGGTCCGGTCGTTTCGTCAGCGAAGGTGCCGCGACTTGCCCTGTAAGTCATTTTCGGTGTAATTTTGCGGTAATCCTAGAAGCCTGAAAGGAGCGTTTTTCTCTTGTGGTTGAAGGTGTAATGGTCCCATCACTCTGAAAGCACTCAATTTTCATTCCAGCTCAGAACACCTGCAGAGTGTCTTTGTGAAGGGCATAACTTGTAGGAACAATATGAAGAATGTTTAAGCAACACTGTCTGTGAGTGTGTGTACTTTTTCCCCCCTGCTCATTTGTTTTCCTTATGCTTTATCCTGGCCATTACAGACACATCGTAAAGTGCTGTTTACTGATTACGCTGTTTAGAACCCAATAGCAAATACATGATACAGTATCCACAACTATACAGTATCCACAAGAAGACAAAATATGTGGCTACAAGACTACAACATGCCCATTAAACTAAACATACACGATGCCGCAATACATCCACATCAAGACATTAGCACTGTTCCAGCTGCATATCTGGATTTCTGGAGGTGGCTTTAGTGTAGAGTAATTTAATGTGCGATATTCCATGTCAGTAGTGGGGTACAAATCATCAGCGCAATACTTTATGGAAGTATTTTCATTTGGGTATTACACATACAGAAATTATTCAAAATCAAATGATTTTTGGTGACAATAGTAAACACTTCCAAATTTTTACTCCCATTCAGCAAATTTTTTTTACACACACACACACACACACACATATATATATACATATATGGTGTCATTTTCTATATATATTTTAGTTTATAGTGGACCTCATTATCGGTCCATCGCCTCGTTTAGGTGCACAGCCCTGTTTCTATGTATCAGCCACTGAGCCAGGTCTCTGTTCTGTTCAATAAAAGTAAACACAGTTATGGATGACTGCCTGCCTCGTTGCTGTAATCCGCTGCGTCGTCCGTGACAAGGCAGAAGGAAGCAAGTTTTTCTCCAGGACAGTCTCCTACATGGCTTGACTCATGTGTGCTTTATAAATAAAAGTCTGCCCCATTCTAGCCTTGTTGCCCCCCAGATCATTACCAAACCTTAAATATCACAGTAGGTCTGAGACACTGTGGCTTGTAGGCCTCTCTGTGTCTCTGTATGACCATTAGACGACCAGCTGAAAATTGGACTCATCGGAGTTGACTGTACTCCAGTCCCATATGGTACGATCCTTATGGTCTTTAGCAAACCTCAGCCTGATTAGTCTTTGTTTCTTATTGATGAAGAGGCTTTTTTCAACCCCGTCTGGAGGAGCCTGTTTCAAACCGTCATTGCCGTGCACTTAACCCCAACTGCCATTTGCCATTCTTTTTCAACCTTGTGGTTTTTGAGCGCCATTCGAAAGAGTTTGCGATCGTTTCTGCCCTCTGCCAGGCTGTAACTTTGTTGTGCCCATTGTCTGGCGCTTGACCTCGTTCTTGTGAAGTGGTGTCTTTGAAATTTTGAGGGAAGCAACCGGACACTCACTGTATCTCTCTACTAGCAAAGTCAGAATCCTTCTTCTCACTCAGAACTTTTCTTTTTCACTCTCTTGGCATGATGCATATAGTTTTGAATTCCATTCAGTACCTCATTATGTAAAATGAGGTGGAATGCCATCACTGACACTAGAATGAAATGGCTGCTAAAGACAGAGATTAAAGAAAAAAATTAAGGAAAAATTCAAAAATTGGAAATAATCATTTTTGTGGTCTCTTATATTTTATATACATAGAGCTCAGGGGAAAAAATGAGACATTTTAAATATATGTATTTACAAAAATGATTTGGGTGACTACTGAGTTCTAGTGTTTGGAACATTAATCTCGTAGCTCTAGCACTAAACAAAAGACGTTAAAATTTTGAGCTCCAAACACACCAGAGTTGAGAGAAAACTCCACAGGCTGCACATTGGGGTTTTTTTTAAGGCTATTGTGATTATTTCCAGTATTTTGTGTAGTTAACCACAATTAATCTCACTGTTTTTATTGACAGCAGTGTGTGTGTATGTGTGGACACCATAGCATGATGTACAGCTGTATAGTTGCTTTGCAGGGAACCGCCTCAACTCCTCTTTTTTTAGTTTTCCATTAGGCCCGTCTGTCACCCGGTCATATTTTTGTACCTACTCCTTCATGGTTCTATGTAAACTGAGTAGATACCAAAACGCAAAACCAAAACGAGAAAACACTGCCGATGCCTGATTAATCAGAAAGATGCCTTTAGACATCCGACAGAAACCTGCTATTCTCAAAAACACCACACCACTAACCACTGATCGATTCTCGATTCACTGAATCATTACCGCTCCCTCAGTATGATCTGTTTTACTGTGTTCCTCACATGGGCGTTGACATCACAACAGTTTACTGAGGCATTCCCAGATACTCTGAAGGGGGTCCAAACCTGTGGAAAACAGTCAAGGCAACAGGTACCAAAAAGCCAGTCATGGTCGGTATCGAGTCATGGTAAAGTCACGTCAGTGAAAATAAGTACACACATCAACAAAAAAAATTAGCATTTTGCGTATAATTTCATACCCTTTACTCCACTGCAAATGTGTCGTCACTCTGAAGCGGATGTGTATGAACTATAAAACACAAGTTTTAAGAAACAAAATACTTTTCTGGATATATTTACATAAATGATTTGGATGACTCACGGATCTCTAAGCTACAGTTATAAACTATGGTTGGGCTCAAATCAAGCCTCGGCTGATTCACTACACGTGGGAGAAAGCGGGAAATTGTGTGCGTTTGATTTTAATCGAGGTGTTCCTTTAAACAGGACCGAAAACACTGTTGCCTTCAGAGGAGAAAATGAATGGGCCAGAGGTGAAAGAGAAGTTATTAAAGCAGCAGCACTGTTGAATGTGTTCGTACGGAATGGCCTCGGCAAGCCAAGCGACGGTGTCAGGGATTAAGCAGTTCTGAAGTCTGTAACAGTCAGAACTCATGAATGTGCTCCGTTTTCTATTCAACCTGTTTTCACTTTTAATTACAAGAAGGCCATATCCGTTTCATCTGGAGTTCTTTAAAATCCTGATGATTTCAGCTGCACTTTTACACAAAATAGGTTGGACAGCATTAAACACCTACAATTACATTCACAATTAGCTGACCCTTAAAGTCTAATTATTATTTAATAATTTATATCAGTTAGTGAATACTGAATCATTAAGTATTAATAATATATAATAGCAAGGCCACAGGTGGTGGGGTTAAGGTTGCAGCTGCTCTCAGATGAGAAAACAGAGCATGGGGACGGGGACGGGGGACAGGGACGGGGACGGGGACGGGGGGGGGTCTGGTGTGCCTTTTAATTGACAGTTCCTGGCTGCTCAGGAGTCATGGAGAGAATATTATGATGTTTACTGAAACGCCTGCCGCCGCACAGCCTCCATATCAGCGCGAGCAGGGGCTATCAGAGGGGATTCGGAGCAGGAGCCAGGCACTTCAAAGGCCCGGGATGGCAAAGGATGCCGGCAGAGCGAGGGCCGGGGTGGGGCAGCTGTGAGGGTTCAGAGAAGGAGTGCGTCCCCGGCTGTCGCTCAGATATCACACCCCTCTCACCACCACCCCCTCCCCATCCCATCCTATCACCTCTGTAAACAACCGAAGGAAATACAGTGAGACTAACGTCTGTGCTCCTCCGCATCAAAATGGGATTAGTCTCGGAGCGTGGCGTGCGGATATTGTTTTTCCAGAAGTGTTGACGAAAAACGGAGCAGGTCACACCGGGACAAGCGGATAAAGACAGCTGAGTCGCGTTATGCATCATCATATTTCAAAACCTCAGTTTGTGTGTGTGTGTGTGTGTGTGTATGTGGAGGGGGGGGGGTTCCAGGGCTATGCCTACCGTTTCCCATGTCACCTCTTCCATCTTTGAAATCAACCCTAATGTAAGCAGTATCTCTGGCGGAACCTACTGCTACATGCTGGGTGTGTTTGTGTGTGTGTGTGTGTGTATGTGTGTGTCTGTGTTTGTAAGCCCCCCCCCCCACCATCCCCAGAGCTGTCAGTATGACTGACGATTCAGACAGTACATGAATTTCAAATCCTGGGAGAACATATGGGTCGTGGAACAAGAACAGGTACAGGAGTGGTGTAATAGGATTCAAGATCAAGCAATTAAAACTTACTGCATGTAAAACGGCGCCGGGGACTACATCGGCTCTCTTTTTGCCCCTATTATTTGTTGCCGGAGCGTGGCATCGGCTTGCCGTCTGGGTTTCCCCGGATCGGTCGGGAGAGACAAAACCCTCCGAGGCCTGGCAGTCAATTATGTGCCGCATTTCAATCCGCCGGGTCTTAGGCCGGGCCAGGCACATCTGCACAGTGGAGAGGCCAGCGAAGCATCAAGCAGTCATGCTTTCACAACACGCCTCGGTGAATTCAGGCATGTCCGTGTCTCCCCTTAGATTGCCAGCTCCAGAAAGCTTTGCGGGCCCATCAGCGGGCTCCGGTGCCTGCTCCTCTGATCTGTTATGCATCTGCTTTCGTTTCCTTTTTTTTATTACCCGAAGTGGAAAAAACACAGAGGCTTCGGCTTCCAATCAACAACAAACACACAAACACACACACACACACACACACACACACAGACGCACACACATGCACTCATACACTGCGCTTTGTCTACAAAACCAAAAACCCACCAACATCATTTCAAATCTGTTAAATCAAAAGACAAAGAAAAAAACAAAGGAAAACAAAACCCAAACTTCAAAGGCTGTGCTGAATTTCACCTGCTTTTTCATATTTACACACAGGGAGGGAAATATGTCAAAAAGGAGCAACAGCTTAATGAGTAATGGAAGGAAAAACATGTCAGGAAGCACCCATTCCCTCGGAGCTCGAGCCAAGCTTCGTACATCAGCAGCGCTGGATCTGCGAAGCACTGACTGCAGACGTGAGCCCATATGTTCTCCCCAAAAGTTAGTGGCAGTGATATCAATTACTCAGTCTCTGCCCCCTGGTAAATATTACTTCTTGACAAACACTTTGAGGAGCTCCAGATTGTTTGAAGTTAATGAGAATGCAGCTCGCTGATTTAACAGATGGCACATTATATGTTGGTGGGACTCGGACGCTTTTTTTGACCCTTTATCTACAAGAAAATGCCCCTCGAATTCTGTGATTGTCTCAATTACACAAGAGCTTCTGCTGGAAAACATGAACACACAGTACTTACCTTATATTTAACAATAAGGAAAAAGCAGTGCATGTTTATGTACACACACACACACACACACACACACACACACATACACAAATTAACTCCCATCAAGAGAGCCATCAATGGGAACTGTCTACTGTATTTCACCAGGGCTACAGCAGCTAGCGCTAGCAACAGCTCAGCTTCCTCCTGCACTACTATGGATAGTTAGAAGAGGACAAAACAGCACTACTTCATGTGTACTAAGGCATTTTGTGCCTTGACATGTCTTTATCATCAAAAACCACAAAACGAAAGTAAAAAAGTAGGTAACTTGACAAAGTGCTGGTCACATGAACTCAATCAAGGTTACATTTTAATGCTAATGATCATCTTCACCACATCCATTATGCTTGGTGTTAAAGCCAGCAAAGTAGACTGGCTTGATTTGGCACCATTTCTGAACTGAAATCGCGATATTTCTGAATTTCTCCCTTCTTTATAGCTCAGACTCTACCATAAGCAGCTGTCTGTCCACAAAGATGGGTCTTGTTCCTTTAAATGTGCAGGATCTGTTAGGAATCATCACAACGTGGGCCATCAACTCACTCCTAAAGCCGGCTTGAAAGGACACTGAAAGCTGTGCTTTTATGACCAGTCCGTAGGTTCAAACTGGCGCAGATGTGCCACCAGGACTCTTCCTCATTACCCGCCAGGCTTTTCCGGCCTGTCAGGCTCCTCTGCGTTTGAACACGGCCTCTGAGTGGCCCTATCTTTTCATCATAGGCCACCCTCCCTTTCTTTTCTTTCTTTTTTCCCTTTTAACCTTTTTCACCAGAGGGTGGGTGGGAAGTCGGGCTGCATTTGGGCACCAATTGAAAACAGCTGCAAGCCAGAGGAGAGGGCGTCCGAGAGCAGTCCTGAAAGTACAACAGCAGACATTCGCACAATGTCCTGATGCGCTTTAGCTGCAGCAGTCCTAGCGATTAGCAGGGTGAATTTCCGCAAGCTGCCAAACACCTAGCTCAATCCAGTGGCGACCAGGCAGGTATCTATTGATTACTGTACCGCAGGTGGGCTAAGCATCTACCATCCCGCAGAGTTCAGCTCCAACTGTAATCGAACACACCTGGCTTTCATTTTCGAATGTTCCTGAAGACCTTGATTAGCTGAACCGTGTTAGATTAGGACTGGAACTCAGCGGCTGGGACTGGGACTGCAGTTTAACACTGACAGTGTGATCACTTCAGGAAACGCACAACCCAGTTATGAAAAGACTATGTGGAAACCAGATTCTTATTATATTTGCATGTTGAAACCCATGACAGTTAACAGCTGGGCTGCCACCTGGAGGGCTGTGGATGAATTTTCACTATTTTCATGACTGACGGAAAAACTAATCTCCCATTTGGTCAACTGATCCTAAACACACCACAGTCCCTGAAATTAGTGATGTGCATAAATAAAGTTCTGATGAATATTCAGAGAAGAACGAATCTACTTCAGAGTGCCTCGTCATACAATTCAGTTCATATCACTACAATCAGCGGCACGAATAATGGGAAATATGCAGGTGTTTTGCACCCTCGTGAGGTCACGTCTTATTAACAGCGGGCCGGAACGAACGTACTAAAGCCTGCATGCGGTTCGGTGGTATGCATCACTCACTCCGCTTAACTTTCTTTATCGCCCCTTATATGGACTTAAATGAAGGGCAAAAGAATTACAAGATAATGGAGATCCAGCCATGAGATCATTATGGAGGAGCTGAGCTAAACCCGGCCGCCTCATTTATAATTTACCATTTAATTTAATCAGAAAGGCCAAAGCCGACCGAGGAAATAATGCCTTGCGTCCCGGACTCCGAGCGGGCTATTAAAGACCTCTCCGTGATCCGAGGGAGCGAGGGATCACCAATCAGGACCCATCAACAGGTCTAGACAGCTGACGGAGCGCGACAGGCCTGTGGAACGCTCAGCGCCGCTTAGTGCTGCAGCGCAGAACCATTAGACCCTCTTAACACACGAGTACTCTCTTAACTCAGGTCGGATGTGACGGCCTACCACGCAGGCCAATCATACTCTCTCTAGCATTCGCCCTCTTACGATCATGCACTGCTGTATTTATAGTGGCGTCAAACGCGAACCACATTAGCCGAAGAGGAGTTTCATGACGGAGAAGTGGATGCTCCCCGAAGAGCCGAGGCAGGCAATAATTAGAGTCCAGAGCGTTGCTACAAGGGCAAGCTGAGATTTTTCAAGAACTAATTTGTGATCCAGCCGTTAATTAGGCTGACGTTGCGGTAGAGGCAGAGGTGCTGAAAGCTGCGCTCTTTGAGCTAATTTACGGACCACGCCTCTCCTAGAGAACCATTTCCCGCAGACTCCGGCTCGTTTCGCCGCAGGGCGGTGTGACGCACAGCCATTAAAGTCCATATATTTCACAAAGCATAGCCGGAAGGGACTGCTCGCCTAGGTGCGTGTCCCCAGCAGATAAAGTTCAGTCTTTGTAAGCAGCCAGATGTTAAACAGCTGCTTTCAAACGCTTCCTGATGAGCATTTCGTTGGACACCTGTTTGGCTTTGGGTTGACCTTCGCAGTGGTGGCACGATGTCGGAGAGAGAGAGAATGAGCGAGAGAGAAAGAGAGAGGCACGTGTGCATAAGAAACGTGGTTAAAAGGGATGGATAATGACATTTTACATTTCTACGCTGACATTTCTCATTAGCTAACGTTCCACTTCTTCAGAAGATACAGCAATGGAATTGGGAGCACTTCAAAAGTTCAACAAAACACGGCGGATTTAGCGAAGGAGTGCAAACAGTTCGGAGGAGGGAAAGGGGAAAAGTGAGAGAGAGAGAAAGAGAGAGACTTTGTCAGAAATGATGACTGGGATCTTTGATCTTGCTCCCGAGCCCTGGAGGGTGACTATTGATTGTGTGGCGGAGCTGGGGAGGAGAAAATGTATGGAATCAGCTTCGGGCTGTCGGAAGGGTGGCTGTCACACAGTGCTGGGAGAGAGACAGAGAGGATCAGCCCCGGCCCGGTGCCGAGGGGTGGTGGTGGGGGCTGAGAATGCCACTGCTGCAGGAGGAGGATTCTGAACACTCCCTCCCTTCAACCGCTTAGCCCAAGAATGGCGAAGTTTGAATAACACTGCGGGCGGCAATTAAGGGGGCCAATCACTCAGTGCAGCTCAGGCGTTTCAAGGCCAAGCACATGGAGTGACATTTGACTGAAAGTGAAATGTAAGTGGATGTGCCAAACAGCATTTCGATTTTTCTTCCTTTTTTTTTTTTGTTCTTCGTCCCGACTCATAAATTAAATAGCATTGTAGCCACTATGACAAGAGCTTACTAGAAAATGAAAAATTGTATAAAGAAAATATGAATGGATAGAAAAATAAATGTATTGAAAGTATAATAATTATATTGAAAGCCCATTTAATAAAGAAAAAAAAACTGTAATGGCTTTTTCTTATTCATCGGCCAATTTTATTTTGCTATTTTCGGAGCTGCTAGATTCAATAACGCCATTAGTGAGGTAATATCTAGTGGGCCAACTAAATCACTTTAGTGCACTAAAGACATTAATTATGCATTGCATAAAAAATAAACTGATTCAGGTACCATCACTGTGCATAATGTGCTGCACTATTTGCCATTTGCTAAGCAACAACAGGGACCCGGGCAGAACTGCATGGGTTTTATACTCTCAAAGCCCCGAGAGTGATGGATCCCGAGGTGTCTCTTCCTGGACGGACTCCAGAGGCCCAGCTGATAACAAAAGATCAGCAGAAAAGACGACAAGAGCTGAATCTGGGGTTTCAATGTGGAGCAGATGGTTGGGATAATGACCAGCTTTAGAATAAAGAGGAATCAGAAGGAGAGAACATCTAAGCGTGAAGATTGGCCTGGGACAGCCGTTACAGTGTAAAGGCGTAATAAGAGAGGCCTGGCTGGCAAGCACTCCATATTAAAACACATATTGCATCAACACGTATGCATAAAGCCAATGGCGGGAATTCCAAAAGCACTTGTGAGCGGGAACTGGGCATCTGGAGGCTTTCTGAGATGCTTTAGGGATCAAAGACACAGAAAGGAAATAAAAACACTGGAACACTGCAGTGCTCTTGGAAGGTCAGTGGAGCTTGAAAAAGCAACCTGTCTCCACCTTCACTTCACCACCTCCTTAAATGGCGTGAGGTTTGGACTGGATGGCGAAGCAGATTGCTCGAGACAGACCCCGCAACATGGGCAAACTGCAGTCCTACATCTGAGAGCGAAATAATTAGTCCGTATGTCTTTGCCAGCGAAGAAATAACGAAAAAAAACCCACAAGACCCTGTGCTTAATGAAGGGTAGCTCTGTCTGCGAAGACTAATGGTGTCAGAAGATACGTGGACGTGTATTTACAGTCTTGAGATTTACGCATTTTTCCAGGATCTGATTTTGCAGCCAGCCAAGATGAAGATAGGCAAGAAGTCAGCAGTGCCCATAACCCCCCCGGGAGGGAACAGGGTTTGGAAATTTAGCAAAAAAAACCCCAAAAAACAAATGCTCTGGCAGAGGCACAGTAAACATCCGACGCTTGCAGACACGACTGTGATTGCTCGCAATAAGAGCCAGACATGGGACTCGCGCACTCCTGCTCTGTGTTCTACTGATGCAGCAAGTGGGAAGATTATACAAAGGCTTTGCATTGGCAGGCAGTGGCGTCATGATCTGACTGAAAGTACTGACTCACACTCAAATGGGTCCAAAAGCCTCAGTCGCTTGTTATTTTCCCTATTTTCGGCCTTATCCCAACTTCAATGGCAACTTCTACCAAATGAATGCTAATTATGATCTGATACCATCAATGAGACGAGCAAGACGAAGTGGAAAAATACAGACTGACAAAGCAAAAAGATCAGACCGACAACATCCAACAACATCCACGATCAGTTAATAACTGATGCATATATGCACTGATTGTGAACTCTATTAGAAACCCCGTATTTTTCCATCCACTTACCTAACAGGTGCACCATATACATGTTTTGTTGATTTGATTGAATAAAGCCATATCTTCTATAGACAAAAACAAACTAAATATGACATTATGACATCTATTCATTGGTTGAATTTAGAATACTGGAAATAAATACATAAAATATGATCAATCCTTTCAGCAAGTAAACAGTAATTGTACATAAACCGTTCAGAGGTCGTTGTTTTCAGGCCCCATTGTCTCCACACTTCATCAGTCTGTTTCTGGCCACAGGACTGGTGTTGAGCAGACATTATTTGGCAGCTTGACTGTTCTCAACACAGTTCTGACATGGTGGTGTGAGAGTATTGGGCACAGTGGTCTTTACACATGTCTGTGTCACTGCTGAGAAGTGAGCGGCCAACAGCAGCCGTGTGGTTTGACAATTGCTAACACAAATTGTGCCTCAGTGGATAGACTTCAGTCTCTAACTCAACCACCCAGATCGATATAAAAGGACTTTTTAAGAAGGTCACTAGTAGTACAATAGTGTTACACATACAATATTAACCCACCCACCACTACTAAGCTCTTATTTCCCAGCACTGCTGACACTGGACTGGCCCAATCATATTCAAGATTCAAGATACTTTATTTGTCACATGCAGTCATACGAGTACAACACACAGTGACATGTATCCTGAACCGCTCCTATTACTGACTGTGCAAACATTAAAACAATCAGTAAAATCTACATTAAAATTAAATCT
>JBBPDH010000034.1:11886657-11901171 GCA_037974565.1 Clupeocharax schoutedeni | reverse complement strand
CTGGAGGAGTTCAGTGTGGAAGACCCTTCTCTACTCCAGCAGGACTGTGTCCCAGAGCACAGAACAGCTCCATAAAGACATGCTGGAGGAGTTCCATGTGGAAGAACTTGACTGGCCACACAGAGCCCTGACCTCAACCCCATCCAGCACCTTTGGGATGAACTGGAACAAAGATTGTGATCCAGACCTTCTCCTCCAACATCAGTGTCTGACCTCATAAATCCTCAACAGAATGTTGACAAATTCCCAGAAACTCCAAAATCTTGTGGAAAGCCTCCCAAGAAGAGTGGAAGCAGGTATTTCTGACCAACTCAATTATAAAGACTTTAATGGAACTGCAGTTCCATTGAAGTCCCTGTTGGTGTAATGATCATGCGTCCCAATACTTTTATCTATATAGTGTATGTTGTGTTTCATGACATCACCGATGTTGATTTGAAAATGAGCTGTTAGCTTAGTTTCCATATAGGGACTGTGTGTAGCTACAGGGCAGTTAACTGCACACTCTAAGCTTTAATTAAGTGATGTGATGTGTGCCCTTTAATAAGGCATCACAATCTCAGTAGGTAACAGTAAAATCCCAGTGCTGATATTCTGTCCATATCATGCAGCTCTAGTGTTTAGTCAGTCTGGTGGTCCCGAACCCTCTCAAGATCAGAGGGTGAGACTGAACCCAGAGTCTCAAATAATAGTTTTACTCCAGCTGGACAGTTTGGAAGACATTCGATTTTAAACAGTGGAGGAGTAAAGTAGTTTGACACTCAGAATCAGGTTGGATCCCCAGCAGGTTCTCCTGTCTGCTCGCTCCACCGACCCTGATCCTGCTTGAGACCCTCGCAGCGGAAGTCCCGCCCCCCTCGAGCGCCCCCTTGGAAGATTTCTCACAAATTCACAAACATTCGCGTTCAGTTTCTCAATAAACATTCTGTGGATTCATTAGTTCAGTCTAATTAAGATCCCGTGCCAGAGTCTATTAGCTCAGTGTCATTTAGATGTAGTCTTACTGTGCTGTCTTTACGACAAATTTACAGAAACACACACACACACACACACAAACATATGCATATGTATCTGTATCTCTAGAGAGAGAGAGAGAGAGAGAGAGAGAGAGAGAGAGTTGAACTGAATATATCTGTGTAAAGACAATAAAACTAATATCTGAACTATAGTCAGCTAATAGGCTCTGTGTCTTAATTACACCCGTTTATTTATACACAGGTTTATTTTTGTTATTTATTTATTAGGTTTATTTTACAATGTATGATACTTTTAGACTATAAAATGTCATAATTTGATGAACTGGTATATGTGTGTGCGTGTGTATTAATTTAATATCTATCGCCATTACCGATAATGATCTCAATTAGTAATGAAAGTATTACACGCATGTGAGTGTGCATCTATTTCAGTTTAAATATTGTTTATTAAATCATAAACGAATTCGATAATTACATTTTGTATGTATGTTATTATTTTAGACGAATGTAATAAATATATTATTTAATCAAAGTAAATCTTTGGAACTTTTAGCAGGGCTTTGTGCTGGCCCCACCCCCTGCTCGCGCTCTTCCGCCGGGCTCGTGTTCGGGGCTTTAGAAACCGTTGCCCCGCGAGGCAGCGCCATAGTCACGGTAGTCCTGGAGACAGTAACCCACCAACAACAACAACAACCACCACCACCATCACGACAACAACAGCCACCACCACAACCAGCTCATCCTCATCATCCTCACCCACCTCATCACCCTCATCTTCACCCAGCACCGCGCAGCCAGGTGAATATCACCCCTCACTCTTTTCCGAACTCTGTTTTTTCTGTTTCTCTCTCTGTCTCTCCTGGTGCTGTGGGGAGACCCGGATTTCATTGTGAGTCCTCTGTCTCAGAGAGCTAGCTGCTGTGCTAGCCGGCCATCTGGAGATTATTTACTCTGGAAAAAAAAACATCTCTCTTTCTGGATTGGTCTCGGATGGACACAGTGCATCCCCGCCTGCTCCCTTTTGTGGGCTGTGTATGTGTTTTTCCGCAGTGCCGTGGCATCAGCGCTTACTGCTTAAAAATGCACCAGTAGTATTCATAAAAGCCTTTTCTATCATTTAAACGTACCAAACCTATTTGCTATGTGTCTGACCACCGTCGCCAAGTTCCCCCTCCTTGGGTGAGACCATCCTCCGCCGGGGCATCCTCTTTACCCCGAGCCGAGGAGCAGGTGTCTTTCCCCGGCTAGCAGACAGAGGTGGCCGGGCTCCGGAGCTAAATGCTAGCCCAGTTCGAGTTCGCTCCTCCTAGCCCGATACACCCGCCCCTATGTGGTGGTCGTGGCTCCTCATCGTTATACCCTTATTTGCTTATCTGTTTTATTTATTGGTTTAAAAACACTCGTCTAACGTGACTAAGCTAACGTTATCAACGTTCCTGCTACTAGCTAATATTAGCAAGACTGTCCCAGTGAGCAGCGGCAGTTAAGAACATTTCTGTCTGTTTTAAAGGGTCTAAGAATCTGCATTGGGCAGAACGGACCTCTTGTTTTTATTTACAGGCGTTTTCAGATGTTAACTAGCCTAGAAAGCCTATTTGCCGGTCTATTGTCAGGCGGAGGGCAGGAGACACGGGTGCAGGGAACGAGCCGGCTAGCCGGCCACCCTTCAGGCGAGAACTGCTCTCCGGGCTAAAGCTCTTTGTTTTCGCCTCCAGTGTCTGCACGGCGGAACTTGTACAGAAAAGCCTCCCATGCACACTTTGCAGCTCCAGACTTAATGTTTTTTTTTTTTTACCATGCGTGAACAAACGTGGAGTATTGTGTGCTGATCCACAAGCGTGGCTCGGTCCGTTATGAGCATTACCTTTCAATGGCTAGTCTGCGTCTAGAATGGGTTACCTGTTATTATTATTATTGTGATGCTTATTATTACTTTTCAAGTGTATGCAACCTGATTTCTGTAGACGTATTCCTGTACTTACAGGTGTAACCCAACGTAGAATGAATGTGAATGTTGATAATGTTTGCTCCTATTGTCACCAAGCTGTGACCATCTTTTTCATTTTGAAGGAAAAGTCTAGTAGATTTATATTAGGCTAGAAGATACACAGCTAGACTCTAAATATGGTCTAATCAGAATTTACCTGATTGCTGAAAATTATTTTACACTGGCCAGGCTGCTTCTACAGTGGGTTAAAAGTCTAACTGGTTGATTTTATATTAGACTAGATGATACCGTCTAATTTAAATCTAGCAGATGGATGACCATTATCTTGCACTGGTCAGGCTGATTATTATTATTATTGTTATTTTAATTATTACTATACAGTCTTATTTCTTTAGGCTGATTATCTACTTAGTGGTGTAACCTAGTGTAGAGTGAAGTGTCTTCATATCTCCTGTTGGCAGCAAGCTGCTGGGAAACCATTGTGACCATCGCTTTCATTTTTGGAGGAAAAGTCTGACTGACAGATTTTATATGAAACTAGGTGTGTGTGTGTGTGGGGGGGGGCAATGGTTTCATCAAAACTGAGTTGCTTTAAGAACCTCAAAGTACTGAAACCTCAAAGTACTGTTGCCTATTATTTCTGGACCAGGTTTGTCCACCTCTCAGCTGCCCCAGTACACCAAGTGCTCTTTCTTCTCTCCTGATGCAATACCTTTACCAGGACCCCCCCCCCCGCCCAACACACACACACAACGTGGTATTAATGGCTGTGTCGTCCCTAAAATTGCAACTGCCTGCTAGATTTCTGAGCACGATGATGGCCGATGGGTCGGTGCTCCGTCTTCCAGTCCACGTCATTATTCTCCGTCCCTTTTGAACTTTGTAAACAAAATGCTGCCCATTTCTTAGAATTGCATCAGAATCCTCAGTGAGACGTGTCGCCGCCGCCTCGGTCCCCCTGTTGTCTTCATTAGGAGGGAAACAGCTGTGCACCACGAGCAGGTTGCGAGGACTCGACAGGTGCTCAGTAGGCTTACCTGGAGGCGGTGAACTAGGAAACTAATCATTCAGACTTGTGCTTCATGTCTTGAGTATTTTACTGGATATCCAGGCACAGTGCTGGATAGTACAATCAGCCTTTCCATTATCGTTAAGGTCAAGGACTGTTACGATTATTTGATTTTTTAAAAAAATTAACATGTTAACTTTTACGCTGTCAATTTATTGGACCAGTGGTTAGCTTACAAAAAGTTAAACCCTTTTTTGCTTTGGTTGGCCTTATTACTTATTAATATAATTGATAGTAAAAGCATGGGCCAACTCTTCCATCGTTGGTAGTGCATAACAGTGTTATAAAGATTGAGTGTGTGTGTGTGTGTGTGTGTGTGTGTGTGTGCGCATGTATTCACACTATTATTTTTACTTTAATTATTATTTTTACTCTAATACTTTAATTCAACACCTCACAAGAGATGAACACTGTAAAAATATATATGCATTATATATATAAGCTTGTCTCTTGTGAGGTGTTGAATTAGAGAAAAATACTAGTTGATTCCTGCAGATGTTCTTTGGTCCGTTGTATTGTTTATTTGTTTTTTTTTTTTTCTTATTTAAGGCCCAAGTGCTCCAAGTGCTTTGGGGTCATTTTCAGATTTTCTGTCTGCCACATGTCCACAGCAGAGGGCAGGATGTCAGAAACGACTAGTTATCAGATCTCATTACCGCTTACCTGAAGGCAGACGGAGAGCAAAAATAGGACCCTGCCACCTGTTCTTTGTATCCTGTTCCTTTTCCAATCACTTTAAGAGACGCTGGCTAGGTAAATAATTCATATCCATTTTCATTGCTTTCAGGTGAAAGTCACCGCTTGTGTGTTTGTATAGTGAGTACACCCCCCCGTCCTGAATGAGACTTTATTTTAGTATATGTCTGGTTTCTTTCTTCTTTTTGTTCTTTTTTTAAATGACCGAGGATGCTTGGATGGGCAAGACCGCGGTGTTGTTATTGTATTGTTACATATTGTGAAACTGCTGTATGCTAAAAACGGGGATCTTTTAATGAGAGCGGGCAAGCTTGGGTTTAACAAAAATTGATTATTTTAGGATAAAGCGACCGAATCACAGAAGTATTTGTGTTTGGTCAAGATGGTCCCAGCACATTGCAGCGTTTAGAGATTGGATAGAATATTGCTACTTATACAAATGTGATCAGTGAAGCTGTAGTGCAGTACCAGCCGCTTTGCCTTAACAGGTGTATCTGATAGGAGCAGAGCTCTTTGACATTAGAGCTGATTTAACCCTCAAGGCTACAGGCCTAATTATGTAACAGCGTTCAGGTCCACTTTCCCCAGCTGTCTGTAGCACAGCGTCAGAAAAGAAGGCCGCTGATGGACTCTTTCAGTGGGGTGTGTAGTTTGGTGGAGGGGGGTGCGGCGTGTGCTGTCCTCTGTTTGGCCCTTTGTTGCCGTTCGGCATTTGAGGCTCCAGTTGCTCTGTAGAGTGCAGGCCTTAAGTGGGCCACAGGGGAGCTCATGAATGCAGGGAAGGTGTGGAGGGCCTGGGGGATGCGGGGGTTGGGAGGAGGGGGGCAGGGGGGGCTGGAGGAGTCAGGCAGGTGCCTGTTTGTGGTAAGTTTTACCTCTCTAGTGAGGTGGACCACCGGGAGCAGGTGGGCTTTGTTTAGAGCTTTTATTCTGCATGAGAATTTGCAATTATTATCTACAATAAAAAACACACTTTGGCCATTTCTGGTTGTAGATGACTGCATGTTAGAGCTGCATGTTGCAATTGTATTTCTACATGCTAATTAGCTTGACCAGCCTCACTCTGTGGTTCGTTCCTAGTGTGCTCAAGCTAAAACGTTCTCTAGCACTGATCTGATCGTGCCTTAATGTTTATGCTCTTTATTCAGAATTCTCAAAAGTCGCCCTGCTATTATTTTTTTGGTGTTTGATGAGGAGAGAATGTTCTCATTTTAAGTCCTGGTTCCTCTTTCCTAATGCTCTTGGAGTGTGCTGTTATTTTCCCAGTGTGGCTTTTAGGGAGTATTATTTTTTGAGTGTTTGTTTCTCTCAGTGGTTCGTTCTTCATGTTCTTGAGGAGATTCTCCTTATATCTTTGATCCCTGTTCTATGAGGGACCTGGACTTGGCATTAAAAGCACTTTACAAATAAATGAAATTAAGTTCATTGAAAATACTCCTATTGCGGTATGTCTTGCAAAACATCTGGGATTAGTCAGTAGGAGACAGAAACCCATTCAGTGATTGGTTAGAGACTACTCTGCGTGTCATCCGACTTCTGCTATCTCACTATCTGCAAAAACAGTGTCTCTAAAATACACCATATGGCCAAATGTATACGTATGTGACATCCCCATTCCAAAACAATGGGCATTAATATGTTCTTGGGGAATTTAGAAGTTTTGTTTCTGTGAATTTTGTGCCTGTTCAGTCAAAATGGGATTTGTGAGGTTGTGAGGCTCACAATTGATATTCCAGTACATTTCCATTATTTGTATGCTGTAGAGTTACCTGGAATTGAGAGGTTGAGCCCAAACTGTTAAAAATAGCACCAGCCTATTATCCCTCCTCTACCAAACTTTACTGTTGGTAGTGGTATCCCAGATTCATCCATCAGGCTGATAGTGATTCACCAGAAAACACATTTCTGCTTCACTACAGTCCGGTGGCATCATGCTTTGCACCCATTTACACATCATACAGCCAATGGCCTTGCCTAAAGTAGTCTTTTCCATTTTTATACAAGAACCGTGCTGAACGTAAACCATACTGTAGTGGCACAGCACACTTTGGTTTTCCATTGGATCTCAGTGTACGTGTGTTTCTGATGCGTCAGCAGCGCAATTCTCTCCCTACAGTTCCAAAAACCACGTCCGTGGAACCATTGCGCTCTTCTGTACAACCCATTCTATTAGCATAGTTTCTTTTTCAAGGCTGTATGTTTTATTTTAAACACTGGTTACCATTGGGAGTTGCTTGAAAAACTGAACTCAGTACTTAGGAATGATATCCACATACTTTTGGCCATATGGAGAACATGGGCATAAACAGGTCCTAGTCTTCGATCAGCTGAGCTTGAAGAGAGAGAGGATTCAGCGTGAGGCTCGCTCTACCACTTAAGAATAATTGTTGTGCTAAGATGCTTTGGGGGCAGAGAGCCCAAGCAGTTCATTAATGAACTCTTTCTTGAAGTGGGTGTGTTTTTAAAGCAAGAGGTGAGTCGAGAGACCACCCACGTATCTCCAAAATGCTTAATGTTGAATGTCATTATTAGCGTACAAACATAAGGCGTTAATAAATTTCTCTGATTCTGATTTATTAGATATAATAATCATGTTTGATGAAGAGATCAGTCTTTCATTGTCTACCATTTGAGCGGCTGATTTTTGGAACTGATATCGTTTTATGCGCAGAACTCCGCGGCCGTTTGCGAGTAAATGAACAGAACCCAGTGCAGTAATAAACACAGCACCCTCTGCCATCTCCAAAAACAGTGAGACTAATCAGGCCGTTTGTGTGCTCATTGGAAATGGCTGTGATTTTCCCTGCACCCTCAGTGCAGCTCACGCTGCTGTGTAATCAGACATTAGGTGAAGGGGGTGGAAAGGTGGGGGGGCACACCTGAACACAACACCACCTGTATCCTCCAGGTAAACGAGGAGCAGGAGGTGAGGAGGAGGCGTTTTGCCGTGCGTGCGGACTCCAGGGAGGGAGAGACTCTCAGCTGTCAGGAGGAACAGGTATAATTAACCAGGAGAGGCCGCATGACGGAAACTTAAGCCATGGCTCTGGAAAGGGCTGGTCTAGATATTTCTCTTTCTCTCATTCTCTCTCTCTCTCTCTCTCTCATAGTCTTTCTCACAGTCTGTCTCTTATTTGCTTTCTGTCTTTGCTCTAACTCTCTCTCTCTCTCATTCACTTTCATTTGCTCTCTCTCGCTCTTATGTTCTGTCTCATATTTATTCTTTGTTTTCTCTCTATTTCTTTCTCAATACTTGGTCTCTTTCATATTTAACCCTGTCTCTCTCTCTCAGGCTCTCAGCACCTCTCTCTCTCTCTCTCTCTGTCTCTCTGTTTTGCACATTTTCTCTCTGTCTCTCTGTCTCTGTTGTATTTGCATTGGCGTGGCAGGTGTCCAGGGCAGACTGCAGCCGCTCACGTGTGACGAGCGCGAACACTTTCCCCGTGAAGATGTGATACAGCTCGGTGTGGGCTGATCAATGAATCACCATAAACGGCTGGGCAGGACAGATCATTTTGGTTAGACAGCAGCCATTTTAGCAGGAAGGTTGGAAAGGCACAGGCTGAAGTGTGAGACCTGGACAATTAATTATTAACCGCCTTTATTACCGTGGTCACCGTGACACAATCTGCTCGCTGCGTCTCAGAACACCCAGAGCAGCTCACGTCACTTCACACAGTTTATACAGGCGGTTAAATCCCAGAGCTGGAATGAAATCATCACACAAAACTTGACTTCACTGTTAGAAACCGGCCGGTAAGAAGATGCTGACCCTGCCAGGCCAGTGTACATAACGATGTTCTAATACAAAAAACAACCTGATTCCTGCACACTGTATCTATTTTTTTACTTTTTTTTTTTTTCTATTTTGTGCATTTTACACCAGACCTGGAAGGTTTCCAGCTGCTAAGTGTTTATAATAGTGTGTCCTTCTTTGCTGTAATTTCAGGAGAAGAAAATTGGATGTTAATGTCGGTGTTTGTTTCTATATTTAGTCGTCTTTAACCTCTTTAACACTTTTCCTTCTGTATCCAAGTTGCGAATAAAAAAATGATCATTAAAGCGAGAGAAAATGGCATTTACTCAAAGCACATGAAGATGGGCGGGAAAATGCTGCAACAAATACACTCACTCGCACACATTCGCACGCACTCATACACAACACAGCTCTATTTGCTAAAAGATCAGTCAATGAAAAGATACTAAAATTGAAAGCATGATTTAAACATGGACACAGGCAAATTTAGATTTTGGTTTGGCTCCAAATTCGAGCTTCTTAGGACTAAAGAAGTTCAACTTGATCATCACTCAGATGCTACAAAGCAGAAAAGAGAAAC
Organism: Clupeocharax schoutedeni; assembly: GCA_037974565.1. Lineage (NCBI taxonomy): Eukaryota > Metazoa > Chordata > Actinopteri > Characiformes > Alestidae > Clupeocharax > Clupeocharax schoutedeni. The sequence goes on along the minus strand of JBBPDH010000034.1, from coordinate 11,892,144 downwards.
CGAAGCAGCAGCAGAGCTAATTGGTAAATCTATACTAATATACTACATTACTACAGCAGCACAATAAAGTGCCTGTTAATTGTCATTGTAGTATCAATATGCTGCAATATGCAAATGAACCGCTGACCAATCAGTGTTTCTGACAGGGTAACCGACTGGATGTTGTCATGTAAACTAACATCAATTTATATTAATCTTGGCCGATCAGCTATTAAAGACTCTGATTGGCCGAGGTGTTCTTAAAGAGCATTTTCTTTTTCCCATCACGTTTGTGTACTGGAAATATAATTTGTAATTCATTCCAACAGGACCATTTTCCAAACACTGTTCCTCTCGTAGGATTACACTGTGCCTTTAAGACTGATAAATTAAATTGATCTCTTTCCTGGTTGGCTGCCCTGTACTGGAGTTCATTTAAAGGGCAGAGAGAACGCTTTAAATTGAAACACTCATGAGAACTTCAGCTTTTTTTTGTGCCATATGGGGCAGTGAGTGTACATTTTGAAACTTGTTTGATATTTACATACTTCAGTCTTTTTAATTCCAGAGAAGTGATTATATGGGCCCTTAAAAGGCCTTGCGATCACGATATGTAGCAGTTAAATAGCAGTTCTGCATAAGCCTCTTGGCATATACAAAAGTTGACTTTTTTCTCCTTTCATCTGACCCGAACGTGCTGAAATAAGTCTATAATTTTGGGTTGTTATGGGGGTAGTTGGCGAGTCCCAGCTGGGCCAGGTGTCTCCGTATCAGTGCATCACAGATACAGCCATTCTTCAGGCCTGGAGCAAATGGACGCGGAGTGATAAGCATTCTTTCAGCGCAACGCATTCTGTTCAATTAGTCAGAAAGGAGACCTGGGTAGTGTAGGCTTACATTTGAATATGCATAAGTTCAATTTAGGATGCAAAGCATTTATTTTATGCTTGTTTTTCCTCATTTCAATAAAAATGCTTTCATGATCTGGCATAATACATAGCACTGGGTTGCTAACATTCTCATGCAGGATTATTTTCACTTTCCTCTGTATTTCCTGCTGCATTACCTAAGATTAGGTAATATAGTCCATATATGGAAAATAAGATACAAAAATGGCCTGTTTTCTCATCATGTCACAACACCAATCTCCCTATTCTGATTACAGCAGTTTAGCCCCTCCCCTTCCTGCACCAAAACACCTTTTAATGGTTAAAAATGGCTTTTGTTGGATTACATGAAGACCTCGATCCATCAGATCACACAGTAACTCACCTGGAGCTGTCAGAAAGAGTGTGATTGATTAGAGGCTCATTTGCATATTGTAGCATTCTGCTTAAATAAGGAATTCTGCAAACAGAAGCACTGTTTGTATTAACAGGATGGCTAAAGCCAGGAGTTGCACTGGTCTGCCACTTTAGCCTCGCGCGGAATATGCTGAGGTCGAACATGATGGATCAGAGCTGTATTCAGGCTTTTATTCCTGTATTTGCTTCTTTTGGAGAAGGTGTGTGACGTGATGTTCATGTTGTGTCACAGTGCAGTTTGGGTGACTGATATTCTCTTTTCTCTCGCCTCTCCTTCAGGCGCCATGCAAACCCCAGAGGCAGGCGCTGACTCGACGTCTACGGTGCCCCTCCAGACCAGTGTGCCTGTGCAGCCTGCTGTCACTGCCCAGCAGGTGGCCTCTCAGGTGCCTGTCCAGCAACAGGTGAGCCAGCCTCCAGGACCACAGCTGATCCATTCATGCTTTATGTGCATTTAAAGCCAGAAACCTATGCCCTGCAGGTACACAAATGCTTCGTCCATGAGTATTTCAACAAGAAGTGCGATAGTTACCAGATAAGTTTGGTAACTCGTATAAGCTGCACCATTAAAAACAGAGGTAAAGTTAATCTTGCTTGCTTTAAGGGGATGGGTGGTTGCAGACCCGTCAGAGTGCCGATGCTGACTCCGGTCCACCATGAAAGGTGCTTACAAGTAGCACCTGAGCATCAGAACTGGAGCCCAAGGCAAAGGAAGCAGATGGCCTGGTCGATGATATTTTCTTATACATCTTGCGGACGTGGGTGTGGGTGTGGCTTACCTGGAAATAAGTGGCGCCCAGGATGTACTATGAAGAAAGGGCTGGAGGCAGTGTGATGCTCTCAGCAATGTTCTGCTGAGAAACACTGGCACAGACCCAGTACACCCCTTCAAGGCAGTAGGGTTCCCCAGAGGGTGTGTCTTCTTTCAGAAGGATAATGTGCCCTGCCACACTGCAAACACTGTTCAGGAATGGGTTGAGGAACATGATGTTGACTTGGCAACAAAATTCCCCTGATCTCAAACAGATCAAGCGTCTGTGGGGTACACCTGACAAACTACTACAATTCGTGGACCCAGATAACACACCATTCCTTCAGAGGTCTTGAAGAGCCAGAGCTGTTAATATTAGGCAGATGTTATGGGTGATTAATGCTTTTGATCATTAATTGCCTCATTTCGTTTGAATCTGCACCTGCTCCTCACTCCTGTGAGTGTTCACTGGTCTCTCGATTTGATTCGATTAGGATTCAAATCCATGATGCATCAACAGTTTAACTGAAAATGGTATAAAATGACCAGCAAACCTTCAAAGTAACGCACCAAACCCTCTCTAGGAGCTCTCCTGAACAGGGCTGTTGTGTTGCGCTGATGCAGTGTAAATGGTGATGTGCTGTCTAATACAGTTTATTACTGTTGAACATTTAAGGAGGTATTGAGAAGTCTTAATTCTTTACTAAACATTCCTCTTGTCCGTCCTCACAGGCCCAGACTGTTCAGCAGGTCCAGCATGTATATCCAGCACAAGTGCAGTACGTGGAGGAGGACAGCGGCGTCTACACTAATGGAACCATGTGAGTGTGTACCGCACATACAGAGAGATCAGGGTTCGAAATCCCGTACAGAAAACACTATTCTCTACTCCTGTGTTTCTGTTCATTATGTATCATGAGGATGCTCTTCCTATGAGACCTGTGCACTGGCTCGAGCAGCTTCTCCTCTTTTAATCAAGCTTGGGGCCCTGTCCCCTTTTAAAAGGATTCTCAAGGAAACATAGTGTGTTTGCTGAGTTTATGCTCAAGCGACCTCAGGTTTATTAGCAAAACTGATAATGAACTGGCGTTTAGCACACAGCTTGTTTATTTGGTTGCATAGCAACAGAAAAGGCACAAACCCTTCCCGTGTTTTGCCGACACATCTGGTTTTTCTTTTTTTGTTTTTTTTTTTTTTTTTTGGGGTGGATGAAAATCCTACAGGCTGCTTACCTCAGTCATGTCACAGAAACCTGTTGCTCGTCAACTCAGCTTTTGATGGCACTTCAGTCCCAGTGGGGGTGTGAATTGTGCTCAGCCACCTGACGATGGCCACAAGTATTGAGAAGTGGCCCCGAGAAAGAAGCCGTCCTCTTGCTCGGCTGGGCTCGAGAGCCAAAGAGCACGTCAAAGAGCTCTCCTGCCTTTCGGGGGTGGCAGCATGATGCATTAATGGTTAGAGAAGCTGTATGGTGGAACAATTTCTGGTCCCCATCAGGTCACCTGTCCCTTGACACCAGCTCTGTCTGAGACTGGCCAGTGATTAAGTTTTCTTGCCATGGGCTCTGACATTTTAAAACGTTTAAAAACAAAGAGGAAAAATTGCTCAATGTTGTATTTATTATACACTAAAAAAGCTGGCCGTGATATCAAATGGAGCAACGTGTCCCTGAAAGACTGCTTTTTACAAAAACAATTACACCACACTGCTCAGGTCGTTTTCTGTACACACTTTCAAACAAAGCGGTAGACAGAAGCTATGAGAAGTCCTGATGTGTTTCAGATCAATTAGTTTTTTTCCCCCCTGCCTCGGTATATTTCTGCAGACTAAAGGTAATGTGCCTAAAACGTTTAACACAGCTGTCAGAAGAATTCTTTCTGTCACAGTAATGGGCTCTTTCTTTTCTCCCTCACAGATTCTCAATTGTCAGTTTTCCTGTACTTCGCTTCACCATGCAATGAGATTTTCATCTCTGTGCAATTTCTTTCTCTGGTACATTTTGTAATGAGCATTAAGATATCATTTAATGATGAGGTGCAGAGTAAACGTTTTGGATGGGTGCTTTCAGATTATGAAAGCTGTTCAGTTTAGTGACTGGGTTGTCAACAAAGAGGTGCAGTTCACAGTAGAACCTCAGTCAACGCAGAAAGTTGTATGTGAGCTTTATAGAAATGTACCACATTCTGGTACACTCATAAAATGTAACATGTTGTCATGTATGTGGTTTGTTTTCTTTGTTTAAAAACCAGACGGACGTATTCCTACACGGAGCCTCAGATGTACAGCCAGAACAGTGGGGGGAATTACTTTGACACGCAAGGCAGCTCGTCTCAAGTAACCACGGTGGTGACGTCTCACAGCATGGCCAACAACGGCAACGGAAACGGGGGGCTGTCGATGGGCCTCACCAGCGGCCAGATCATCAGCAGCTCCGGAGCTTATCTGATCGGGGGCAACTCTATGGACGGCTCGGCCCCTCACACAACAGTCCAGCCAACTAGGGCCTCCCCCGCCACGGTAGGTCCCACTAAACAGATTGTCAAACAGAAACCTTATTCCTTATTGACTGCCAATTTCACTGTTTTAAACTGAATTTGTGGCATTTACACTACAGGACACAAGTATGGGCCACCCCTCGCTTTTTATGAAATACACTGAATTACACTGAAACAGTGCACTGTTAGAAATACTGTAAACAAATATTGCACTGTTTTATTGCACTGACATTACCAAAGTATCTACAAGTATGAACAAGTATTCTTCATCACACATTTCCTTCTGGTTTTCACGCCATTGGACAAATGTAATTCTTTCATTATTAATTCTCTGCCTCCGCTGGGCTGAGAATCTGAATGTCGCTGGTTCAGTTCCTGCAGGGAGCAGAATTTTAGGCAGGTTTCTCCAGGATGTGATTCCTCAACAGATAATGGCCCCAAACATTCTTCAAAATTGTGCCCAAATTATATACAGTTCAAAATAAAGCAACCTGTTTTAAGAATGATTTCTTGGCCTGGACAAGCTGGAATCTTTGAAAAAAGGTTGGGAGTGTTTAGACACAAATTATTTCCAAAAATTGCTGGAAAGGATGCAGAGAATCTGTACTGCTGTGATAAAGATAAAACATAAGATTTCACATCCATTAAACCACAGCTGCTATGTACATAGTGACATTCCACTTAAAAGCAGCCAGTTACATTTAAATATCTCTAATGTTTGCTTGTAATAAAATATTAAAAGAGCAGCGTATCCTTTTTAGAAATCAAAACTTCTGGCCTGTAGTGGAAATTAGAGGTGTGAACCTTTATTGGTCTCACGATTCGATTCGATTACGATTATCATGTCAGCGATTCGATTTGATTCGATATCACGATGCATACCATCAATTTTTCTACATTAACCTGAAAATGTAAACAGAAATTGTGACCATTACATTAAATTGTAACCAGAAAAAGA
>JBBPDH010000034.1:11823626-11842699 GCA_037974565.1 Clupeocharax schoutedeni | reverse complement strand
TGAACTGGACAGAAGAGTGAAAGCAGAGCAGCTGATAAGAGCTGCACACTTATGGGAACTCCTGCTGCAGAGTTGGGGAGAACTTTCTGCAGAATGAACATTGAGACACTGAACCGCTTGAGTTTCAATACAAACAGAATAAATGGGGTGTTCTTAAACTTTTGACCGGTAGTGTATATATATATACATTGTGCTTTTTGTGTATATAGCATAGTGTGTTTAATAATATATATTATATAAAATATTTCAGCAGGGATTTTGTTTAAGACTTTATATTTCTGTGTCTCTGTGTGGCTGTGCACTTGTAGCAACTGACAAGTGTGAATGAGGCTCTTTGCTTAAAATGAACATGGAGAGTAGTATGAATGTATGACAAAAATCAGAGGAGAAACCATATCTAATAAAACCACGGTAATCCAGCCATGTGAACTGATTGTGATATTAAGACATTTGTGATGTGCTAAGTAATGCAAAATGACAAGGCACTGTGATTTGTTACTTTTTTACTTCCTCAAGACTCAAGACTTGTTACAGTCTAGTTTTTTATAGACCAGGAGTTGTACCTTATATGTTAAATATGGCTGTTCTACAATGGACTTGTGGCCTATTCAGGATGCTTCTCTACTTTTCGCCTCTATTACTCCTGGGATAGGCTCCAGAACACCCCATGGCCCTGGTTAAGCAGTTCAGATAATGAATCAATGAGTTATTTGTTTGCTTTTAATGTGCTTTTATCTAGAGCAGTTTATACTGGCAGACAATGTCTCATGAAGTCAATCCTATTGGTACATTCAGTGGGTTTTAATTGGGTCAAACTAATGACCTTTTCCAAATAATGCCACCCTGTCCTTTTGGATCAGCTGCCACTTTGGGACAGTGTCCATCTCTGAGCTGGACCAAGTGTTAAATACCGTCCAATCAAATTTAGGAACCTGTTTATCATACTACCATCACTAACCAGTTCAACTCAGATCGGACATATTAAACTATATGCACTGCTCTCTTTGTGTGAAATGTGTACATTTGAACACTAGGCCTGTTGTAGATGCTTAACTGCCACATTAATGTACATTTCGGCACAATTCAATTGACATTTTGTCATGTTCTGCAGCTATTACAGTAAACGCCAAACAGGCTGTCTAGCTGCCTTTACTTTGTAGCTAATAATGCATTACATTGCGGTGTAGCGCACCCGGTTCTCATGAATATGGTGACATAATATGACTGTAAAATCTAATGACTGTGGAAAATGATCACAGTGAACCTGAACAGTTGTGAATAGAGGATTATGTAATAATTGTTGAGCACATTTAACAACAGTCAGTTGTTAAATTCACATGGAAGAGGTTTATTATACAAAAGGATACGTGACAAAAGGCAAATAATTCTGGCTGCTTGCTGGTACAAACTACTGTAGGCAAAAGGCTGAAATTGCATGGGTTTTTTTTGGTTTATTTTCAATGGAAAAAATAAGCTACACATTTTCCCAACAGGGAATAATACGGCATTTATTGGAGCGTAAAATAATGGAAAAGAGCCAGGGATGCTGAGGCTGCAGCGCTCCCTGTCTTCTCAGTTAAGATAAGAGTTCGGGAAAATGGATGGATGGAAATTAGAAAAAAATTAAATATCAAATGTTACTGCTTTGTCAAATGGCCACATTTGATCATCTTTTTTTTTTTCTTAATATGTTAAAATCAGGGAAAAATACACTGCAGTAAAATGTACCATGAATCCTAATAAGTGGAACTTAGTTTTAGAGATTAATTTAGCTCATTTAGTTCCTACATGATTGTGAGAAACGTTACAGCAATATGAGGAGGCCATGCCACTCTCACTCCTGTGTTACACTGGATGCGTGTCCGCTGCGGTGCGACTGCGCTGCATTTCCATTCCGTTCAAGGCCATGCGCCAATTCACACTGGACGCGTCTGTGGTCCGTATCTGATCCGGCGTGCCGCTGGTTTGCGAGATCACATGATCACGGGAGAATTGTAAGATTGCGCGGGATAACGCCATAACAACCGTAAACTCTCAAACCAGCGGCGTCTGTTTTGCTGATTTCTGCGCTACTAACATCATTAGTAGCTTCCTACTTAATGTTGTCCGTGTTGTTGCTCAGCTTTAATTGTGTTTGATGTGTTTGGCTTTGTGTTGCATTGCTGTGTTTAATGTTTAATGTCATACTTTATTGTGTTGTAATAAAGAACACAATTAATGCATTTAAAGTCCACTTTTGAATGACATTGATTCATTTTGTGGTGTTTTTTTCTGTTTAAATACACTGGTCAACAATATGTGGGTCATAAATATATGATTTTATAATCATAAAATTATGGTCATCTGGAGTCGGCGCATGCGCTCTGTGTTACGTTCTTGATCCGTATCTGTCAAAATTAGACTTGGACTGCCAGAGATGTGACGGAACAGAGATGTAGCGGAGACGCAGCCCATCAGATCTGGTGTAAACTGTTGCATTGACTTTCTTGGCGCACTGCAGCGCAGACGCATCCGGTGTAAAACAGGGGTTAGAGGGGTGAAAGAATTCATAGTTTACTGTTTAGAGGTTAGTGACTTCATCACACAGATTGTATAGATTGTTTTAGAAACAACTGACATTCCGGTCAGGTTAACAGTACTGAGCCATAGGAAGGGCTTGATACACTAGATATAGATACAGAGTTTACCTAAACTTCTCTAAACTTCATAGAATAAACATGTTTTAAATGCTTTCTTTAGATATTGTCATCTATATAAATGCAAATGTGATCAAAGAAGAATAGCAACAGGATCAAATCACATGCTAGACGCTGCTCATTGGTGAGTTGTGCTATTTTTAGAACAGGTCCGCGGGCGACTCTTGTAGTCCTTGGGGGCACTCTGGTGCCAGTGGCACCACATCGGTTATTATCTAACTTCATAACAATGATGCTTGTTCTCACCAGAAAGAAACAGAGCCATCTTACTCATTAGAACATCAAGGCATGTCTGACCAACAGGCATAATATACAATAAAATTACCAACAAGAACAAGAATCTCTATTCTTGGGACTGCAGTTCACATTGTGATTAGCATTAGCATTAGGCTTTGCGGCTACAATTTATCATACAAGCAATCCTGCTCTATTTCAGGCTAGATTTGTTACGGAGTCAGATCTGATTTATTCTTTTTTCCCTCCAACATCCAACTCGTCATTTTCTGCTGAAATCAGCGGGATACTAATACTTCCTTTGAATCTGTGCCATCTCGTTCTAGAGGACTTTGACTAACGTCACCATATTTTACTGCCTTTACTGTAGATCAGCGTACAGAAGGCTGCATAGAAACTGACACAAACCTATGTAGACATTTATAAAGGCCTGTTTTAGCAAGTCTCAGTTGTTGTAATGCTTTCTGAGGTGAAACAGACTAAGGAAACCTTTAAAACACCTACTGCTTCCTGGAATAAGCCTTAATGCATGTTAATGTAATGCAGGTATAATGTAACATTATGAATGCTCCTCTTCAGTAAAACATGAGGTTAACATATTACCAGTGAGTGTGAAGTTACCTGGAAAGATTCCCGCTCTATCATGTGACATGGACCATCTCCAACCCGGTCACTTTGATCGTTGCTGCAATATCCATCTAAGGAGGCACAGAGGGGCTTATATAAGGGTGTGTAAGTGCATTCTCCTTATAAATGCCACCTGTCTGGACTAAAATGCTTGAACGCATCAAAACACACACGCTAGCGCACACACTTCATTCCTAAGTAGGGCATCATGGGCAGGCATTCTGAAAGCTAGAGGACAAAGCCCAAGGATAGTGCTGACCTTGGTTTTTCTCCATTAAGGGCAGCGTGATGTCATCATTGCCTAGCTTTGCATTCTTCTGCTTTTTGGGGGCTCCAGAGACGGCAGGCTGGAGACAGAAAGCACATCCAAACTCGCGATCAGGCAACAAAATTAAATTCATTTATTTCTCATTACTTTGAAATGAACCATGACCGGCTATTTACTGCCTCCTATTTAGCGCTGCGGGATCGAAGAGGCGGTACCTTAAAGTGCGTTTTATTCCATCCTCCCTTGGAAAGTGTGTGCCTCATGTCTTTGTAGGCCCACACAGTCTGCAAAACGTGCGCCGCTGCTTTGGTCTCTCTTACGGACTGACTGTGGAACCGAAAATGCACATTCATTATGCACCAACTGCTGGGGCAGAATTGTTTTAAACAAAATCCATATTCTGCTGAATGTGGGTTTTGCTTTTATGCTCAGAATCTAGGATATTAAAGACCCATAGTTTAAATGGTATGGTATTTAATTGTTCCCTTATGTCCACTTGGGCAAGCGTGTGTGGGTTTATGTAACTGATTCACTTTTTTCAGGTCCAGGCAGCTTTCGTTAAGTCTAATGTAAATGTATATGTATATAGTGTCTATTGAAAAAGTGGTTCAGCTTAAAACCCACAAACTGTGAATGGGTGGAGCTACAGACACACAGTACTGTGCAAAAATCTAATTTAATTTCGTTCTGTTTTGCTTTGAATCAAAGTATTTTCTACCTGGCAAACTGGCTGCAAAATATATTTTTCAATCCATTCAATCCAAGGCACTGTAACAGTTTGGTCAGTGGCCAGTAGGGGCCACTACTTTTCTGTTTATTTTCCTGGGACTTTTATTTTGATATCCTGTTCTGTTTAGTTTGTTTGTCACGTGTCTTGTTTTCATCTGTTTTGTGTTTAGAGTCACGTGAGTTGAGTTTTCTTTTTGTGTTTAGGGTTAATGACTGGCTGTATTTACGTTCTGTTTTGCGTTCATTCTGTGTCAGTCCATCGCCTCATTTTCTTTGTTTGCAACCTGCATCTCGTTTCTCATGTTCATGTTCTAGTAACGGCCATTGAGCCAGGTTTGTTTTCCTGTTTTGTTTTGCTTTGAATAAAAACCACAGAAATGGATTCACGTTCCCGAGCTTGGTCCATACTCCGAGGAAGCTCACGGTCGAAGGGGGCTAGCCCCCACGACCGTGACAGATACATGTAGGACTAGTATAATAGTGTAAAAAAGAATGCAGATTTAACAGTATTTTAAAATTATTTATATATTCCAGTCACCTAGTTGGTCCACATTACTATTTTATGTCTTATCTTTGGTATACTTAGTAGATTAAATGGAAGAAATGGGAACAAATGTTTTGCTGTGACAGGTTTCAAAGTGCCTAAAGCTACAAAGACCCTTGATAAAGGAGTTCCAACCACTCAACATTCAAACAACAATTAGGCAAATGGTCAGGTTCAGGGACTGGACTGGAAATGAGAGCCTTTGAAAGTCCTTCAGGAAGCCTGGAGAACTGTTCCTCAAGATTATATTAAAAATACAAGAAAGTCTAGGTCTTTGGAAGCAAAATGTAATGAAATTACATATAGATTTACATATACAGTACCGCATTATAATGCGTTTTTGTGACCTCACTAAAAAGAATAGATTCATTACAGTCTGCAAACTACAAAAAAAGTTTTATAGGATACGGTTCTGCTACCTTGTCCTGCTGATGGCCACCAGCTTCTGAATCCCTTGTCCCTGAATGAGAAAGCGAGCATTCTCCAGATTGTCAGTGATGATCTCATGTATGGTATTAAGGATGGCCACTACTGTGTCCCCATCCAGGTTCTTGGCTGGGCGCTGCTGGCCGCTGGGCAGGTTGCTGACCAGGTCCCTCATGGCGTAACTCCCTACAAGAAGCAAAAGTACTGAGGACACCGAACTGACCAATAGAGTGTCACCAACCATCGCCCCAACACAGTACAGTAACAAACATTTTGATTTGCCTGCTTTATATAGTCATGTTCAAAGGGTTGCACACCTCCGGACAGATTAAAAGGTGAAAATAACGTAAACAGAAACAGTATAGCAGAAGCCTGGAACCATCACGTGACAGAGGAGGGAGACATGTATTCAAAGCATGAGATGTAATCTAATATCGGACATGCTTTCTTACCGACGAGATCTTTGTTTTTGTGGTCAATGGCCAGGTTGCGGAGAGCTATGGCGATAGCCCTCACCACTTTATCTGCATCTGAATGAAGCAGTTCAACCAGAATCGGCAAGCCCTTCTCTTTACGCACAGTCGCTCGGATATAATTGGACCACTGAGAAAACAGGGGAGACAGAATGATGGGCTATTAAAGCGTGCATTAATTTCAGGGCAGTCTCATTTACATGTGCGGATTTCAAAAGATAATTTCACTGGGTTGTAAGAAAGGGTTTCTCGTTCAGACATGCTTTATGTCCCTCTGCAAAAGTGCTCTCTTCTCTCTCTGTCTGTCTGTCTCTCCTCTCTCTCTGTCTGTCTCTCTCCTCTCTCTCTCTCTCTGTCTCTCTCTTCTCTCACTCTCTATGTCTCTCTCTCTCTGTCTGTCTCTCCTCTCTCTCTATGTCTCTCTCACTCTTTCTCTCTGTCTCTCTCCCCTCTCTCTCTCTCTCTGTCTCTCCTCTCTCTCTCTCTCTGTCTCTCCTCTCTCTCTATGTCTCTCTTGCTCTCTCTCTCTGTCTCTCTCTGTCTCTCTCTCTGTCTCTCTCACTCTCTCTCTGTCTGTCTGTATGTCTGTCTGTCTCTCCCTCTCCCTCTCATCTCCCTCCATCTTTGTCTCTCTCCTGCTATCTCTCTCTATGCCTAGTGGTCCCACTCACAGCCCACTGTCCTGCAGATAGGTTCTGAAGCGCCCCTGCCGCTGCCTCCAGAGTGTTTTGGTTGTGGCTCAACTTGAGGAGTGACAAGTACAGCCTCACAACCTCGGGCTGGTAAAGCAGCTCCAGACCTGCACACACACACACACACACATCAAAGCCGTGAGCTACAAAAAAAGGCATAGTAGGCTTACATGAGTGATTCATAATCCACCAAGTCGACCTCTGTATGAAATGAGTATAACAGACGCAGTAAAGCCATAATAATGTGATGTATGTTAGAGTTTATCATGACAGCGTAGCCTACAGCAAAAAAAAAAAAGATGAAATGTGCAGTTTTTTCTGTGCATGGTGGTAATATGGTATTAATATGCTATGCAAGCTCCATCTTTGCTGTGTCTGTTCGAATAAGACCTTTAAAAGCCTCCCGCCCAACCGAGGCTCCTCTCTGAGCGACAGGCGGCCCGAATGGCGCAGAAGAGATCCAATATGCACAATGGCAAGAGATGACCTAAGGCGTGTATCCACATCTAGTCTAGAATACAGAGCTGCAATTCTTAAGAACTCTTTTATAAGCCCTCCAGAGTCTCTTAACGATTCTGGCTGCACAGCAATGAGCCTGATTTCTGATCCTCAAGCCTGCTTATCTCCACCCAACCGCAGGAGACTGAAGAGTGACTCAAGGGAGCAGAGCCTCCACCAGGAATAAAGCCATCAGAAGCTGTTTACCTTGTCAACACCCACTTGATGGTGACGGCAAAAACCGATAAACTGCATAGATGATGTTAACCACTACAACCGCTCACGAAGGGATTGGCACAGATTGTTTCAGTCATTTTCCGCAAGAAACGCTCCCTTTTTTGGCGCCATTCATGGGTATCTTGGGATCCTTAACGGCAACTAAAGCCAACAGCCAGGGGACCTCTATGTTTCAAGTCAGGAGACGTGATCACAGGCTGTCAGGGAAAAAAGAAGGAATCTGAAAATACAGATGGCAGAATGGGTACCACGGAAAGTGCCAGACACACAAACAGGGTTAACGCGGCTCCGAATATGATCAGAGGCCCTCACAGATTGTCTGATATCACTTTAGTTGGGGTCGTATCAGGAAGGATTTAGATAAGAGAGCATTGGGATGTTCGTCGTTCTTAGACTTGGTGACCTAGTTACATACAATTACAAGACACTTGTCCTCAAACACAATGCGGCCCTTTTCTTCATCGCTTTTCCCGTTGATTGGACACGTCACTAATCCGTGCTGATGCATCAACACCCAAACACGAGCGTAACAAGTGTATCGCCCTGCTGTTTTTCCATCCACTTAAGAAACCCTTTCCCTGCACGCTTCACACGGCAGCCAAAACCACTTAATTACCCTCCCACACGCAGCGAAAGCTGTCTTGGCTTGGTCCTAAGCCTCCACTGCTCGGTGTGCAACTGCAGCCTCGGCTGATCCATGCTTCTGTGGCTTCTGCCGCGCGATTCTCACAAAGCCACCCCCAGCCTGGAAGCTTTGTCTTCTTCCTGTGACCCGCCTGCTCCCTGCAGCAAAGCACGCTCCCACACTCTCTTCATCTGCCAGCTTAACACACACTTGACTTCCGACTAAACGCAGGCTGCATATGCTGCCTACATCTCCACAATTCAGGCCGATTCATTACACGGATGAGTCTTCCGGAGCATCTGATAGGCGGTCCATGTGCTGAAACGAGTGCTCGCAAACGTGGCCCACTTATCACAGCTATTAGCGCTCTGCATGGAAAGACAATGGACGTATTTTTCCTTATAGGGGTGACCCATGAAATGGACATGGTAGGGATGTAACAATAACGCATTTTATATTGAACTGAATTGCATTGAAGGGGCACGCATGGGCTGAAGATACAGGTCTGGGAACAATTCTTGAGGCTTTTGCTACTGGATTGTGGTGAAATGCAGTTGTTATTTTTAATATGCTACATGGGATGCTGTTGATAAACCACCCGGCTTGATGGCTTTCGACTGAGCATCTTCTCCTACTGTGAATGGAAGAGGCCACATGAAGCCACTGTTAACCCTACTTTTACCACTGGGTCAGTGATATAGTGGTCGCTAACCATGGTTCTGGTGATCCACCTAGTCCCAGCCTCCATCTACAACACCTGCATTGGCTTTATACCTTCTTCAGAGCTTCCTGATTGGCTGGAGCCTTAAGTAAGGGGCAGGGGGCATCATGGCAAGAAAGATCTCCAGGAGGAGGGTGGGTGACTACCGCTCAAAAGTAAAACACAGTTTAGTGGAACTATTTTGTTGTGAATGCAGGCGAACACTCAAGTGTTTTCACACACTTTCTGTTGAAGATTAACTGGAGCTTTTAATGGCCAGGGGAGGGGGGTGTTTCCATCTGGCTAAATTATGTAACATCCATGGGTCAACACCAGACTTGTTGTCATTCTGATGACACAGACGAGTGCTTACCTACTTTGAGCTCCTTCACACTGTGTTGTTCTATGAGATCTGGCTCCATGAGGCTATTAGCTTGTTACCAGAGTATTACAGGAAATGTTTTTCTCAGATATATTAAAAATAAGGGTTCCAGAATAGATTATTTTTGTGATGCCTTGATTCCCTAAAGGACCTTTTAGGGGATGGTTCTTCAAAGGACTATATTAGTGCAAAAATGTTGAAAGAGGCTCTAAATAATGTAGAAGGTCTTGGGGTAGTTTCTAGATTATGTAATGGATCTGTACACGTATCTCCAACAAAAAGGAACTGTTCTTCTCTGGTATTGCTTAAGGAACCCTTGGTGGCACCTTTTTTTAAAGACTTTTTAATTGCACTTTTATAATCTTAAACCTTAACTGAAAATATCAACATATTAAATGAGGCCAATTTTAAGCCTATCAGAAAAATAGATCAAATCAAGACACAGCTGTATTGTATCGAATCCAGTGATGAATGTTTTGAATCGTTACACCCCTAGGATATGGATGGTGGGAAGGATGAAAAAAGAAAGGTGGAAGCTGAAGGAAAATGGCACCTTTTGTTGGCAGTGTGCGCTTGGGCATTTCCAAAGAGCTGTAAGTTTTGTCGCTTGCTCCATGCCTCCTGCCTGAAAAGGCACATGACTATCAGCAACGCAACGCTGGTGCATTTTAACAACAACAAAAAAATCTCAAGCAACAAGCGGTCGCATTGTCCAAAGCTTGAGTGTATGTGTGGGAGGCACCGTGGGTGTTGGAGTGGGAGTGCTGAATAAATAGAGTGTATGTGACATGACTGGAATAAAGCATCAAGGTTTTTCCACCACTGACTACAAAACACACACGAGGCAAGGCAGGAACAGAAGCAGACTCACACTGATTGAACCACTCCTCTGCGGATGAAGACAGTCGGACCAACAGTGCAAAAGCAACCACATGAAAAGGAGACACGCACAATGGCAGAATACATGTTACAAGCAAATGGTGGCACATTACAAACAAACTGGTATTACAACATCTGCTCAGATGTTCCAGATTAGGGAAAATGACTGTGGATCCTGGCATCAGTGTTAAGATATTGTTACAAAATATCTATACATGTATCCTGCAGGCGTAACCTTCTGCATCTACTTTAACACGACAACAGACACCACGTTAAGACTGATGGACTTTCAGTGCTAACTGCAGTAACGCATTGATGCTTAAACAGATGTATGCACTACGTAGCTGACCTTTGGTACCACGTCCACCGAAACAGTCCGCCTCGTCCTTCTTCTTCTGGTGGGTCCTTGGCTTTATGGTTTGGGTAGAGGGGTTGCTGTAAAACCTCTCAGCCCCGGGCACCTCTTTATGCACATGGTAAGAGAGATTGCGTAGAATGCAGACACAGTTCTCCACGGACTTGAGGGGAATCAAAGAAGGGCCGAAGAAAGTAAACGGGACAAAGATAAAAATAACAGGTGTAATTCTGACCACGGCCAGTTTCATTTTACACTGCTGGACATGGCAAAAACGGTCCCTCATGGGAGTGCAGATGGAGTTACAGAGTGTCATATTGCAGGACTAAAAGAGTGTAATATTAGCAGTATTCCAGGTGCAGGTATAAAACGTCAGTGTGCTATAGATTTTCATCAATCTCTGGGGACTGCTTTCTTTCTTTTTTTGTTTTCCCCCTATCTTCCCTCGGCTACGCTTTGCCTACATTAAGCAAATCTGGCCTACCTTATTATTCATATCCCTCTTAGCCACAGCAGAGTAAAGGGCATGAAGTAGAGCGTCCACAAGTCCGTCGCACTCACGCAGCCTCTGGCGTGCATCGGCTCCATCGGAACTCACGTTCCTGCAGGAGATATAGCTCCTGTAAGCTATACAGACCTGCACAAACATGGTACCATTCATACAGGTCATTCTCACAGTCCAATCCCAGTTGCCTTGCATGATGTGGTCGAATGCAACCGCTTTTTGTGGCACTACTACACAAATCCAACAAGAAGGCACCATATGACACACAACAAATACCTTAAACATCCCGAAGTGTTCTTGAAAACAGTGGTCCACTCTGGATCTCCTGGTCTGGAAGGGTCATTGGGGTCCCCTCTTAAGCCAGAGTGTGGGATGATGATCTCGTCAGTCAGTGTCTGAAGGCCATGATTGATGACTACCATCTTCAGAGGTTCATGAGACGAGAGATTCCACAGAGTTCCTGCGGGGGGTGTTTAGATTTTGACATTTATTGAAGGGCAGTGGTATCAGGAACGTTCCTATGACGAATGATTCAGGAATGAAGAATAACACATCATCGCTTTTATAACCAAAATATTATCTTCAAAACACAACATTCTCATTAATGTATAGTTCTTTTGCAATGTAACAGTACATTGCAGTGTATCATTGCGTTGTGACTAGCAGGTAAGTTCGAAAGGTTTGGGTTCATAAACTATTATTTTCTTTTTAGAACTCTTTACACTCTGATGAGATGAAAATGGCAGTATTAACATATTAATCGATACCCATATAAGAGGGGGACCCTCAGGGCCTTCCAGGCCTCCATAGAAGCCCACCAGATAATGAGTTCTGGGAACAAAAACGGGCATGCCTTTGGTTTTATTTAACAGAATCATGTTTGTATTTAAACTAGGTAAGTGCTGCAGTAGTGCTCTTACTTTATTATTAGGTTTAGCTCGGAAAATGTTCACAGGAAAATTATCCAGTTTTGTTTTTCTTCTGGGTATCTGATCAGATACATGGATTGATTAGGCCCTAGGGCTCTTAATTGAAGTCCTAATGTATGTTTAAAAACCAACACACTTTGAAATGGCAGTGGAATGAGCCAATCATGTTTTGATAGAAAAAAAGGTTGGGTAGTGGCGACAAGGTTCTTGTCAAAGGGGAGAATTGGCCTTTTAGCGTCTGGTTGCCACCGCCCCTGCCAGTGCTGCCCTAAACAACAGTCTAGGAACAGCCTATGTATTTGGCAGCTGGTAGCCTAGTGGTTAGGGCATTCGCCCTGCGACCTGAAAGTCCAGGTTCGATCCCCAAGACCGCTAGGCACCACTGAGGTACCATGAGTGAGGTACCGTCCCACACATTGCTCCCCAGGCGCCGTGTTCCTGCTGCCCCCTGCTTCACTTGGTGAATGGGTTAAATGCTGAGAAAGAATTTCATGCTGTTCACACTGTGTGCTGTGGTGTGTTCACGTATGACAAATGGTCACTTTCACTTCACTTTTCACTATGATGCCCTATGCCTAGATACACCCCTGAGCTTAACACTAACATAATACCTGAATCCCATAGAGGCTGTATCAGAATCCTAGAGATATGTTTTCCTTGTCTGAGGCATCTTTACTCAGAACACCTAGCTCTAATGGTCACAGTCCCAAGACAGAATGTTCATTCTCTCAGATTCTATTGAACTCAGCTGTTCAATGAAACCTGACAAACCTGTGACCAGCTCCCGGACCTCCATATCACTGGACTTCCTCAGCAGCCTCAGGAGTGCAGGAATGCCATCACTGTTCTTGATTGCGACCTTGTTGAAGTGATCCCTGCCAAAGGAAATATTACGCAGGGCGCCACAGGCCTTGCGGTAAACCTCGGCTTTAGGGTGGTCCAGTAGCCCCACCAGAACAGGGATGCCTCGCAGCTGCCTCACATCCTGCTTCACCTTGTCGTTCTCATAGCAGAGGTGCTGCAGATAGGCTGCGGCATTTGATTTGACTGGGTCCATGGGGTGGCTAAGCATCGCTATGACCTCCCGCAAGTTGGGGTCCCTCCAGCGTGGGTCCTTGCGAATGGTGTCCAGGCTGACCATGCTGGCACGTTTCTGTGGAATCAGGGTCTGCATCCTGTACAGGTCCTGCAGATAGGGGTGCGACAGCGGGCCCAAATGATCATCCACCGCAAGGTCCAGTGTGGGCCTCATGTGGAGGGTTCCTCCCATCATAGGATGACTGATGGCAGCGATTCCTGACCTCAGATCAGCAGCATCTTGATCTCCTTTAGTTGCTCCATTGCACACAGTTGCACTCTGGCCGATTCGACCAAAGTCCCGGTGGAGGGGGAGGGTATAGCAGTTCTCTGGTAAGTAGTTCCTGGTGGGCAGGGTCGTGTAGGGAGGAGGGTACTGGAAACCATGGGGCATGGTGCCATGGTTGCTGAGAGCTACCCGAGGACTTTGAAGGGTGCTGCTGTGCTGAGCTGGCTGATCCTTGATGCTGTTGCCCAGAGTGTCAGGCAAGGTGTTGGTCTCAGTATGGGAGGTTACAGTGGCAGCCTGGCTTGAGAAACATTCTTCTTCTTCTTTCTCCAGTGAGACATTTGGCAAGAGAATGCCATCCGAATCCTGGGAGCCTTTGCATGCTGTCTGAAGTGTCTCTGTTGCATCGCTCAGACTTTCCTGCAGAAGAAGCCAAGAATACAGAGAAGTTTCTTTGAATCTCTGAATCTGTTTTTCTGTTCATTTATTCACACTTTCTGTTCATCTCTAAATTTCAGAGACATGATAATACCAATTTTAATATCAGGGCTATAAAATAAAGAGGGAAGGTTTTGAAGCTGTTCTGCTGTGCTGCCAACAAGTGAGAACTGAATATTTATTTATCTGAGGACCTGACTTGCATACCTCACAGAGAAAACCATTGTTCACCTGCCTGGAAATTAGTTTAATGCAGACTTTGATGAAAAGCATTTCAGAGGAGCTCCTATTGAGCTCGGTAAATTGCCAGCAGCAGCGCATTCGATGCAATGAAGTAGATCAAATTTACTTGAACCCTATATTTGCCATAGAGCAGTGTCCATATCTGTAAAATGTTTCGACAATGTCACAGAATATCACAGCGTACAGCTCTGGCAAAAAATAAGAGAATTACAGAACTGGAATAATTCATAGAAAACAAATCTTTCGTTCTCGCTTAAACAAAATGGCAATGATGACCTTTGACGAACTTCTAGTAGTGTTTCACCTTCCAACTGGTCTCATTGCGAGAGGAGAGTGTCGATTACAGCAGAGTTTTTTAAATACTTTTTCTCATTCAATAAGACATGATTCAGGTGATCATTCATCAGTACCTATAGAGCAGAAAGAAGTGCTTGTGTAGGAATTAAAGGGTGTACTGACACTAGGCACGGTTTGTCACTGACATGGAATGGTTGTCACACTTATAGAGATGCTGATTTAAAAATAAATTGCATCAGTCTTTTATTTATTTTTTTGTTGCAATGACTAGATCACTGCAAAGTACTGCAAAGTTGCTGCAGACTATACCATTCATACCTGTTCCGAAATAATGAAACAGTACTTGTCTGATTTAGCTCAAAGAATGTATGTGAGGTTCTGTATGCATGCTCACCTCCAACTGTTTTGGCACAACTTCCTCATGAGAGCTGCAGGCACTGAGAGGGTTCAGCTCAGTGTCAGGGCTTGAGGACTTCTCTGTCCCTATTCCTGAACTTTCATCATTCTGCAGCAGCAGCCCAACACAGAACACCATTACAGCTATAAACGTCCGCTATAATTTAAAACATATGCAGGGCTGTTTCTTGGTATGAGCGCTGTAAGTATTGCTAAGGGTTATTATTTAAGGAATGCTTTATGTACATCGATTCTTATGGTAGCCATGACATTGGCAGACATAATGCCTTAAAGTGTTTGCTGCTTAACCTCAGTCATTGCAATCATGGTTCGAATTACAGGGGTTACTGTACCCCCCGATCAAGTCCCAGACCCGCCCTCCAAAGATTAAAAATAGCAGTTTGGAGGGGGTTCTTAACAGGGTTATGAAGGCAGTACTCGCCAATTATGCAGAAGTAATTGCAATATGTTGTATTTTACTCATTGGTAAGTGAATTACAGGTGCATTAGTTCCCCCAGATTAGAATCAGAATCAGAAAATATTGATCCTGGAGGAAATTGCGGGAAAATTAGTTGGGGTTTTTTTTATCCTTTTTTTATCCATTTTTTTATCCTAACACAAAATAATATCACTAGTGTGAGCGGAAGTTCTGAGTAAGATGTTGCTTAGGCAGCCCAAAGTGTATAGAAACAGCCCTGGACACAAAATATACAAATATATAGAGAAAAAAGATATAAAAATGTAAACAAATGTACAAAAAGTATACAAAATATATCCAAAATATCCCCGTTTCCCAAATGATGTTAGTTTATCCCACAGCAATGGGGCTAAAGTTAAGTCATCATTTAGCACTGCCTTTCAGGTTTGCAGCACAGCACATTACTTTTAGTTAAATAAACCAGAGCAAAAATAAAGATCTAAACAGCTTGGCTGCTCAGTGATCAGAGGGGGAAACTGAGTAAATGTCTGTTTTGGCCCAACCATTGCCCTGGACTGAACACTTACCAGCAAACAATGATCTGAATAAAGTGTCCACAAGTGTCTTGTTTCTGCATCCAAAACTGCTATAATCCTGACATAAACAACTTTCTGCCCTGCCGCCTGTTGCTATTCAGTCAGTAGTGCCTAAGATAATGGTGTTCCGCTACAATGTAGCATTTACAAAGCATCTATCACCACAACATGCTATCTTTCCATTTATCTCCACACAACCTACATTAGCCTCTGCATTGGGTGTGCTTCCATTGGTGGAGGTGACTGTGGACAGGTCAGAGGAGGGGGTGTCCAGCGTATCTTCAGTCGGTGGTGCCTCCTCAGCCTGCTCTTTGGTCTGCCTCTTTGAAGGCACCACCAGAGGATCGTCAGGGCTCTGTTCCTTTTGGACCAAAGGAAAACAGAATAAAGATCAGTCGAAAAAGGTCTTAGCTGTAGTCTTCGCACTCTCTATCCTTCTCTCTCTCTCTCTCTCTCTCTCTCTCTTTTTTCGGCAGGGTTTGACCTGAGCAGAATCTTAAACCACCAACAAGCCAACATGCCTGCAGAGGCATATTATTCTTTCAGGAGCATATTGTGATGTTTCGTAGGCCTCCGCTCTAACATAAAACGCTGCCTCAAATAATTAATCTGACTTATCACGATACAGTACAGCCGTAAAAGCACCTAAGGCAATTTTGTGAAATTACTCTCATCCTGCAGTGAAGCAACTCGCAAACATTCTTAAGAGAGAAAAAAATAAGCCCATCTTCTTCAGATCTGTGAATAATGCATGAGCCGGGCCTCTGAACACCCTCCATAGGTTTCTCCTACCAGAACCGTCCAGACACAACAAAGTCCTATAAGCCAATCCTCTAGCAAGCGGTGGGTCTGTAAACAAACCAACAAGGAGAAAAAGCAATAATGTCCTAGTTTAATAGCAGGGACTTATGTAAAGTCACTTAATTGCATGTCCACGGTGCTTTGCTTGACTTCAAGATAGCAATATCTCGAGCGCATTCGCCTGCATTAAATATTTCGGAAATGCAAGCGTCCACAGCTTCTAGTTTATTGCTCATATCTCTCCCATCTCTTAGAGTAATTACCAGGCTATCAAGCTCCTTACGGCCTCGAGTGCAGTAGCTGTAGTCCTCAAATCATAAAGCAATCTCCTTTAAATGACAGTGCATGATGAGGCGGTTAAGGGAGGCAGTCATGCATTTAGAGGAGGATGTGTGGACGGATGGACTGTCACTCGAAGCGTGTGGGGAGAAAAAAATGGCTGAAACGCTTTGCAAACAAGCATCAGTCTCCCGACAACAAATCTTTGCATGTAGCTTTTCTCCGGCACTGATGAAAAGACAGATGCGAGACACGTCAACGAGAATATCCTCTTGTTCCGCTTGATGCCTGCGACGCTCTGGAACAAACATCAGCTGCCGTTTTTTACCATGAATGGAGAATGTCTACAGACAGATATGACTACCGTGTTGAAAAGGGAGATGAATCATCATTCCCTCAACCAGCAGCTTTGGAGGTCTCAGGCTGTGAAGGAGAAATCCCCACTAATCTCAGGCTGATGGACTGACATGGAGTTCTGAGGGACCTTGCTGAAACAAGTACATGGCAAAAGTATGAGAGCCTGCCAGTCGGGATTTGCATTAGTTCTCTTTCACATTCATGAGCACTGGGAACTCTCCACTGTTCCTGTAGGCCAACCGCAAAATTCCCAATCCCGCATAAGCTTCCTTTATGGTGCGACGTGTCATCCCTGCTAATTCGAACACCCCGTGCCTTTACTGCCACTCATTTTATTCTCCCCTCCTCTAGGCTTCGACTCTCAACCCCTCCCACCCTCCTTCACGTGTGTACTTGGTCCCCATTGTGGAAACTCTTATCAGTCCCAATGCACGGGCCGAGGAAACAACATGGGGCTTAGACATTTATAACGAGCTGCCATGACCCGCTCAAGGGCAAGGCAGCCGCACGCCAACCACGATATTGTCACAAACCCAGGGTTTGACTAATGAATCATTCACCGATGACAAAGTTCAGGGGCAGAATGGTTCATGCACTAATCATACCACCCCAAGCTATGGCCAGGGTGGTTGAACTATCAGTGGCACTGGATCTTGCATGAGCCAGCACCCATGTTTAGGCATTCCAGCTGAGTGGTTTGCTTGTCCGCCGTCTCTGCTGCGGATGTTCTCCCACACCTCGCCTCCCTCCCTCTCTTTCTCTCTCTCCCTCTCTCCCTATGCTCGCCGACAGAAGTTTTCATGCATGCTGTCTGTCAACTGCCTGGGTGGACTCTCGCCAACAGGGTGCTCTTTTCGCAGCAGCATCACACGTCTTTGCCTCTGCAGTATGCCTGCTAGTCTTAGCAGGAAACATCATCACAACAGGAACCCCCCCCCCAACCAAGCCTCCCTATGTTGCTTCAGCCAAGCACAGATGCAGCATAAAGCGAACCCACCACCACCACCACCACCACCACCATCTCCCCTGAGCCTGAAGCCACTTAATCACACAGCAAAGCTGCACATTTGCATCGGCTTCCACATGTCACAACCTCGTCTGGTGTAAGATTTGGTTGACGTCATTCGAAAACCCACTGCTACAGGTATTCCTGCGGATTGCTCAAATGAGGATCAGCATTTTGAGTGTGTGTCAGAGCAAAAAATCCCCCAAACCCAGAGCGTGGGGTGCCCAGCCCCTTAGCAGCATCAGTCCAGCATTCTCAGCATGCAGCTGTGGGAGGGCATTGCAGGCATGGATGTTACGCGAGCAGAGTGCGGAGAGAGGCTGCATCGATGCCAGCACTCACCTCTTTCACCTCCGCAGGCATAGTGCTGCTCCTCTGTGATGGAGCTTTGACGACTAAGCGGTGTATCTCTCTCTCTCTCTCCCTCTCCCTCTGCTCTTCTCTGTGTTATGAATGTGCGTGGAATAGAGTTTTGTCTCCTCTGAGCGCGGGTGATGGCTCAGACGAAAGCAGCCATCCTTCCTCCCGGCTCACACATCCACACGCACTCGATCATGCTCACACACATGCAGGCTTGTACGCACACACACACACTCAGGCACACCCCCCCAGTCTCTCGCCCAGCGCTCGTTGGGAGGGAGGTGCTGAATCCACAGCGGTGGCCAGAGCCCCTCTCTCCGCAGGACGCTTTTAAGAAACCCTCGTAAAACGAGAAGGGGTGCCAGTTAATTTGAAATGGAGGGAGGTGTTTCCAAGTACGACGGATGCGGAGGTTGAAATCCAGCTCTCTCTCTCTCTCTCCCTCTCTCTATCTCTCTCTCTCTTGCCGTGTCTCTCTCTTTCTCTTTCTGCTTTCTATCTCTCTATCTCTTTCTCTTTCTCTCTTTCTTTTCTTCTCTTGCTCTCTCTTCTGTCGGTTGTGGAGCAGAATGCGCACACACCTTCTAACTCACACACACACAAACACACACACACACAGATGCAGGCTTCCCTTTGGGGCTGACAGGCTTAGGTCTTTCTCTCTCTCTCTCTCTCTGTCACACACACACACACACACACACACACACACACACACACATACTATGAGAGAGGGAATATGAAGGGGGAGGAAGAGAGGGAGAATGTGTATGTGTTTG
>JBBPDH010000034.1:11776323-11799998 GCA_037974565.1 Clupeocharax schoutedeni | reverse complement strand
TGATTTTCTATGCTGACTGACTTGTTGCACGCCAGTCTGTTGTTGTGGGGACATTTCCACGCCCCGAAACGTGACGCTGAACATCATACTGTGAGAGAGGTTCATAGCTACCAAAAAAAAAAGCCTGTGATTATTTTCTGAAATTCAGGACGGCCATTTCACCGTGTGTGTGCTCCTACGTCTACTGACCAGCCAATAAAAATGCAGCATGAAATGACATATTTATCAAAGCAACATCTACACAGTTTAAAATCCAAACAGCATGGAGGAGAAACCGAGGAACACCGGTATGTCACCTCCTCCTTGGATTTAAAAGCATAATCACCAGAGCACAAGTTGTCTTGCTGTTAACGCAGTGCAGACTCGTGACCTTTTGTCCTTCCATACTAATTTGTGTCATAGTTTTCAATGCAATAGGCATCATCATCACCCATTCACACACCTTCACACACACATCAGCTTACATCTACACACACCATCGTGCCAAAGTTTATTGTGTCCATGTCGCAAAGTGTCATTTTTAATGATCTTATAAGATTGCTGAAGTCCACCTGCATTGCACTGTTTTAATGTTTCCTGCACTTGAGTTGTTTATTAACTCCCAGAGCTGCCAAAACTATGCGGGCAAGCACGTGTTTGACCCACCACTGTTCAAAGTTCTCTGGTGATGACCTGTATTTTTAAACCCTTAAACAGCATGGAGTGCTTACCCATAGGTACAAACAGATTTGGAGCCAATTTCCCAAAAGCAAAATCTTAATTTTGCATTCAGGGTATATTGCTATAAAAATACTGTATAAATATAGTACTCAATCAAATAGGATATGGTAGTGAAGCAATGTAGACCTAAAAATACAATAAAACATTTTTAAAAATGAAAAAGCCCTGATATTGAGTATACAAAAGTGAAAGTTTTCATTAAGAGCTTACTTTTAGAGGTATGCGACATAGAGACTAATGGGCATTAAAATAGCATAATAATTGCCAAAACCTTAAATGCCATTTTAAGCTGATATATGAATTTGGTTAGGCAATAAAAAATAATTTTAAATGACTGGTATGGGAAAGTGTAAAGTCTTCTCGTCTAAATGAAAATGCAGTGTTGGTTTTCTCTGAGAAATGTAAAACCACAGGTATTCCACTTCAATAGGTCTAGTAGGTTTATTGTCATTTCAGGCACATACACAGTACTCAGAAAACCAAACAAGGCTCCTCCAGGACCTCAATATTCCTCCAGGACCACAGTGTTCCTCCAGGATCATGGTGCAAAACAGGAACAAAAACAGAGACCCCACAAGACTACTTAAGTGCAGGCAGGGCTGGGCTACACTGAGTTCTGATCCATCAAGCCCTTCGTGTAATCTGTCAAAACTGTAAGTATTTGATCTTTAGCCAATAAAAGTGTTGGCAAATCGGTGCACAAATGTGTGTGGCTAAACTGCTGTCGCCATAATAAGGAGAGATATTTTAATGTGCTGTTTCACAAAAACGGACTGTTTTTCTATATGTGGTCTGTATAGATGTGGTGTAGTGAATGTACCATTTGAAGAAAACAATAAAACATTTACAGACATTAAGACTTCCAGAAAAGTGATAACATGGGCCCTTTTATCTCTTGACTTGTCGGTGAAACCGCAGTGCTGACTGTTTGTCCGTATCGTGCAGCCTCTGCGCCGCTTTCCCTTTAAATAATTCCGCGAATTTTCAGCGTGCTCGTGAAGAAGCTGTTGCCTGGACGCCAACCGCATCACGCCCCAGTCCCCGCCCACTCCGGCCGCCGATTGGTCATAATGCTGAATTATTCAAACAGACACTGTGCGCTGATTGGCTGGGTGCGGCCCC
The DNA here is from genome assembly GCA_037974565.1 of Clupeocharax schoutedeni. NCBI lineage: Eukaryota > Metazoa > Chordata > Actinopteri > Characiformes > Alestidae > Clupeocharax > Clupeocharax schoutedeni. The sequence continues at coordinate 11,798,156 of JBBPDH010000034.1, read as the reverse complement.
GGCTGGCGGAGCCGTTGGGCCGTGCCGTTGTTGTGTACACAGGCGGGCGGACTGTGGGGCATGGCGGACGGAGGACCATCGGCTCGGGCGCTCTTACCTGGACCGCAACGACCGCCTCGTGAAAAGCCTCTCCGCTTTGTTTGACTGCTCAGGCCGGCGTGAAGTTTATCCGCGTAGCTTAGACGCAGAGTCTGCGGTTCCCGGAGCGAGCGGGGCGGCGTGAATAGACGAGAGTCCGGCGAGTGGACCACCAGGCTGGTGGAGCTAGCGGGTTAGCTCCGCGGTGTCTCTACGCTCCGGTAAGTCCGTCGGTCGGTGCGGCGTTTTTGGCTCTATACGAGCTTCAAACGGCCCTTCTAGCTTTAGTATCGGGGTCAGAAATAACGCCTGCCTCCCTCCATACCGCTCTGGACTCCGTGGGCGGCGAGACGCGACCGTGGGTTCGATAATGCACCGCCGTCCTGGGCTCGTCCAGGCGCAACGTCCCCACCGTCCCCGGAGCGACCAGTACCTTCAGCAGCAGCCCTGGGGGACTCTGGACTGAGGCTTCTGCTCGCCCGAGGACAAAAATCCACGGAAGGTTTGGCTTCAAACTACGCCTTGGGATAACCTCGGGTTTTGGGCCAATTACGAATCCTTGGATAACCTATTTTGGAGGAGCTGAGCCCTGGGATTCATTCTCTCACCTCTGTTTTTGTGTAGTGGTGTAAAAATAGCAGACGTGTCATTGCGGATCCTAGACATGGCCTCTGTCGGAATAAGACGATTTTAAAGCACACAGACGCACCCTATGTGGATATAGGAGACCCAATTTATGGTAAATATGTCTATATCATCCTCCTTTATTATGTGGTTTCTAAGACTGAATGAAAAATCTGTGTGTGAGTTGTGGTACAGTAGTGGCTTGGGCTGCATCCCTTTCATCTAAAGAGCAATGGGGCATTTTGATGTCTGGTTGTGTGTATGTGTTTTTTGTGTGTTTTTTTTATGGCGAATTGTTCTTTTTGTGTTGAATGGTGTCTATCTAGACCCATATTGCCTTTCATGTCAGCTGACTGCCACTGTAATAAAGGGGGCCTTGTGCCAGAGTCCCTATGGCTGCAGGAAACGCTTTGAAGTGGATTATTGGCCTTTCAAAGCCTTGGTGAAGACGGCAATTCTATTGTCAGGGCTGCAGGAAAAGGAGAGGCCTATAAACACTGCCTTTTGAGCCTGAGGAAGTTTTATGGTCTGCCCAGTTCCTACCTGATCTGAGAAAGGTGTTAAAACCCCAGATCACACAGACGAGCCGTCTCCCCTGCGAAAAGTGTCTGACGACACCTGGCCGGTCCGCCCTGTCCTGAAATGGGAGGCTCCCCTATGACACCAATTTCACCATAACCCTTACTCCATGGCCTCCAAAAGGGAAAAAAGGGTCGTAATTCATCCCCCAGCAGCTTGAAGTCGATTTATGAATCTCTCCTCCAAGCCCCTGCTCTCTTTCTCCTGATTTCATGTGACATTTTGGTACGTCTGGGCAAATCCAAGGCATGAAATAAACATTGTGGCCTTTTGAATTGAGGGACGTAATTAAATGCTAGGAAAGGAAGGAAAAAGAGAGCGAGAGAGAGCAGTAGCAACCCCCCCCCCATCCTTTTTTCTGCCAAGCCTTAAGGAAATTGCTTTATTCATATATCATGAGCTGACGTCCAGTCAGTTTTACTGGGGCAGGCTTTGGGTATTTGACGGGATCTGTGGTTTGAAGAGCAGCAGCAAGAAATCTTAATTTTATATGTCGCTCAGATGAGCGCTGCGATGGATGTGATGACATTTAAAGCCAAAGTAATTACTTTCAGATTGCATTTACTGTACGGCGCCTCCGTCGTTGGGTACCTGACACGCTGTTTTAAGAGAAAGGTCAAGGCTGCATTTTTAACAGTAATTCAAAGATTAGTGCCGACTTTCCTGGCAGAACGAGAGGTGGTTATTGGTGTAAGCGCTATATTTCCAACGTTTTAGATCATGGGAGGTGAGGAAAATCACTCTGGAGGAGATGTATTCCAAACAGTATGTTTTCTCTTTGTGCTGGCTTATGATTTTATGTCCAATCAGCATTTCCACCATATTTTCATCTCTCAGTGAATATATGAGATTTGTCAACCCTTTACCTCTTTTCCCCACTACGCTGTGTATTCCTGTCCACATTTTCCGGTTAATGGCCTTGGGCTTGCACTCAAAACACTACTGCGCTTTCTCATTACCTACAAGATGCCACAGGGACATGGGCCAGTCCCCAGTACCCCTCTAACAATGTGTATTTGCCCACATCCATCTTGTCTCAAGGCAAACGATGGCCTGTCCTGATTCTTGATATTTTTTTCCCTATCATGTCTTCTCTTAAGGCCCCTTTCCACAGGCATAGAAGAAACAGAAGTTGCTACAGACGTTGTAGCACATTTTGATTTACCAGTGTATCTCAGTGTAATTCTGATGCATCAGCAGACATCCCAGAACTATGTCCGTGGAGTTGAACCAGTGGAAAGTTTCTTTGTGTGATGAAAACCTAACCCAGCTAACTTGTTGGTGATGGCCTGGTTTTCCTTGGTGTTTCTCACAGCATTAAAGATAAATTTGTTAGTTTCTTTAGCCCAAACAGACAGCCGTGCTTGCTCTTTGTCAACTTCCTAATTGTTGGTTTGTATCTTTGTTGCGTGTGTTTTGTTTTGTCCAGACAGTGGTCTTTCTGTGTTGTGATGACATTTTGACCCATCAGAAAGCAGTGATGCAGCAAGTGGCCCACTTTTGGCCCTGCCACGGAGCAGCTCGGGTACAGGCCACTTTATCTGTGATGGAAAAACATTTGTTTCCAGTACAGCATGGTTCCTTGTGCCAGTGGGAAAGTGTCAGTAGATGTTAGTGTTGGTTCCCTTTAGCCCTCACCATCCCGTTCTCCACATACGGCCATCCCAGAACATGCAACAAGCTCCTCTGTCGATGCGATGAGGCCGTGTGTTAAATGAGGGCTGAGATAAGGCAGCTTGGGGAAGGTTGACCTCAGAGAGTGGACGGATGGTCACCCGGCTCCACTTACAGGGATAATGTCAATCTCTTGGTTGCTAAGCAATTTCCACCCCCCCCCAACCCTGCATCCACAGTAATCACCTTTTATCTCCTAAGGATGTCGTGTGTAATTATAGGCTGGCTGCCATCCTTTGAAATCTGCCTAATTGGTCTTTTTATTTTTATGGGATGAGGAGCCGGGGTGAAATGGGGCTAAGGGGCATGGGACTCGGGGAGGTAGATGTTCGGGGGGTGGCGTATGGTGTTTACTCAAGATTACAGAAGCATTTCAAGCCGCTTTCTTCTTGTTTTTCTTGCTACGAAAGGGGGGGGGGAGCAGCAACTCATTTACAACAGTGTACTATTATGTAAGTCTCCGGTAATGATTTCTCCTGCTTTTGGAAAAAGGCTGAAGTGCTCTAACCTGCTCTCGTTGAATGGGCAGCAGGTGGAGGTCACTTTGGATTAGCGTGCTGAGTAAAGTCCATTTTCTCCTGGAACTCATCGGTTCCTCCGAGTCCTTCTGTGCCAAGCTGTTCATTAGGCCTAAGAGGGGAGGGTGAGGGTGGTGGTGGAGGGGAGAAAAGTTCTTCCCGTGTGAATACCCTGCGGGAAACATTTGGCCAATCTTTTTCATGAGTTCTGTGTTTTATTACCATTTTTAATGACTTGAAGGAACCAGTGACCCTTAACAGCATAATGAATTGCCCTCCCTGCCCGGTGGGTGGGGGCCTGGGCGGAGCAGAGCAGACAGGCCAGTTCTGCTCTGTGTACCCACAAGCGTGTAAAGGCCAAGTTACAGAATACAGTAGTGAGCAGATATCCTGGCCCCTTTTTTCCACATTAATATCACTAAATATACTAAATTAAATAAAAAAGAATATAAACTGCATTATACAGTAACCAGTGATTTCTAATGTTCAGTATATCAGTGTGTTCCTTGCTGGAAGTCCAGTATTACTTTTAGTTTACATCAGAAACCTGGTCTGTCTCAATCCGTCCTTCATTAAATTAAATCAGGAGCTGCTGATGGAGTTTCACCATCCAAACACCGGCTGGAGGAACCGAGGAGAAATCTGAAACCAAACCAGAGCTCACCATCAGCTCACTAATGATCCACTACTCTTGTTAACAAACAAACCAAATTTGGATACTTTTTACTGCTTTCTTGTTTGCATTTATTGTAATGTTACCTTTGCTGGCAGAAAGACATTAAAACATAAAAGACATTAAATTCACACGATGGCTGTAAGTACGGTACGGTATGCAGGCATCGAAAAGTGGCAGTGAAGCAGTGCTTTGCAGTAGGAGTTAATTTAGTTGGTGTCATATATATTTACATTCACACATCACAGACAGGTGAGAGGAAATGGTTGTAACCCCTAGCTTTCTTTAAAACGGCTTTTAATGCTAATTTGAACAAGCACATTGCTGTTTATCTCGGCCTCCTTTGTGTGAGGCACCTGTGCACTTGGTTAAGAGGTTATAAAGCCCATCCATGTTTGAAAAGGAGGAAAATCTTTGTCTCTCTTCTGCGCCTCTGATCCCAATTATGCTAACTATCAGAAAATTTAACCAGGGCCTGGTCTCTTATCTCCTAATCCTGAAGTAATAGATTCCATTAAAAATGCATGAGGAGCTTTAGAGATGAATCCGCCGCCGTTGTCTGTCAAACTGCCTCCCCTGGCAGCCCCCAGGCCGAGCGTGGTGGTGGGGGGGAAATGGCTCTGCTATCTTTTCACAGTTTCGGAGAGGATCCTATTTCCACAGAGAAGGGAGGCCATTCAGCGCGGAGCGGCGGCAGAGCTGGCCAGCCATAGCCTCTTCACAGCAGCGCATTCACCGCGGCTAAACGCAGGCTTTTGATGTGGCTTTCAGCCCCCCGCTCCTGCTGCCGGACCGCCAGCGTCATACTGGGGGCTCCTGCTGGAGGAGGTGGCGGAGCAGCCACCCCTCTCCTTCATTGCTGTCATTCATAATAGAGTTACTGATTTGGAAGAGTCCGCAGACCGAGCCATTGGATTTCAAGGGGGGGTGGGGGTAGACTCCATTCCTCATAGCTCAGTCCTGCAAGACACATAAAAGGAAGTCGATGCAAAACTGATGCACGGCTTCAGCCATATTACAACATTTTGATTAAATCAGCCTTTAAAAACATAGCTCCCTCGTAGAGTAAAGGCAGTTTTGTTTGAGTTATTTGACTCTGCCATTGGACTAAATTTCTGGATCAATGGCATAAGAGATGCTTTAACATTGTAAGGCATCTCTAATAGCTGTATGTCTCTCGAGTGGAACATGACAAGAAATTTTAAGCATGCTGCATAGTGCTGGTGTTCCGTGAAATACAGCTGTAATATATTTTCATGATCAGTTAACTCCCTAATATATCGTCACTGTCTCTCTGCTAACATGCCAAGTGCTCTGACTGACTGACTGACTGACTGACTGACTGTTGGCTTGTTACCCTGGGGTGTCGCCAGTATGACACCGAGGGAAAGGAGAAGAAATTACCATAGCACTCTCATGCTAATCCTATCCAGCCCAATGAGTGAAAGAGTGCCTGGCTTAAACCTTTTTTCATTATCATCTAATTATTAACTCAGGATTTTGAGAGCTGTAAAGCTGAGTGGGACGTGTGTGTGTGTGTGTGTGTGTGTGTGTTTCAGTTGGAGTGAAGTGTTATCAGGGCTGCTTTTATTCTGATTTTACTCAGCAATATAAGATGGCTTCAGGTGCAGGAGGTATTATAAGAAAACAAACAATGAAAAACATTATATATTCATTCATAATCTTTGTTTTGCCAGGCAAGGCTTGAAGAACATTGTCTTATTTACAACGACAGCACATATGCATATACATATAAACACACAGTGTATTGTGCACCTATGCATGAAGCCATTTGCATTAGTGGTGAGTTTTCTTCTGCCAGCAAAAACACAAGTTAACAGAATAAATTCAAGCAAACAAGGAAGCAAAAATAGCAATGAAAAAAAAAATTCGATATTTTATGAGCTGCTTAGGTTTGGTTCTAGATCTCTGCCCTGTACCTCTAGTCACCTCAAATGCGTCTCATTTAATTTAGTAAAAGTGAGTGTGTATGTTGTCAACTCTATCTGATTTTTTTTTAAATGATCCAGCCTAAACTGCTCTATATGCTTAGGTCTGTTACAGTGACTAAGTTCTGTAGCTTATTCCCAGTCCCACTTTACAGAACTAATGTATGCCACCGCTTTGTTTTCACTTGTCGTGCAATTAGCTTACCGTGCCTAATCCATTGGTTTTACTCTTTTGCTCTCAAAGGGATTCTACACGGATAAGATTTGATTTAAAAGGATCTCAATATTCTGTCCTTTGTGGGCATAAGTGAATAAAGCTACTGCCGCCCCAACCCCCAAAAGCTTCTCCAAGAAGCCCCCAATTTTCCCTCTGCAACCTGACCTTATCTTTGCACACACTCCTCTGTTCCCAGCTACGCACTGTAGCATGTACAATTAGACACTTTCCATCTAGCTCCCCTCCAGGCTTGAGGAGAGATGAAAAAGAGAGGGGGGGAAAATACCAGAATAGAGGGGACAATTTGTCTGCCAATGGGATCTTATCAGAAATCCTTGGGAGACAAAAGATCAGCAGTGGTGTGCAGGACCCTTATCTCCCTGGCAGGCCCTCGCTAGGCCGCATCGCAGCCGATAAGCGCTCTTATCGGTGGGACTGATGCCACGGAAGTGGCAAGGATTTGCTGTCCTTGCTGCTCAAAGTTTGTCACCGCAACTCAAAGTTGGAGCTGTGACGCATGACGTAGGTCCATGAAGAATGGCGTCCTCTGGAGAAAGAAGCTTTCGAGGCCATTTAGCGTTATAGAATTAAGGAGACAGACTGGCTGTCATTCAAAGAGACATTACGTGGCCAACGGGGAGCACTTTTCTTCAGGCCGTTCGCGATTGGTGAGGCTTTGTGAGCGCTTGCGAAAAGTAAGCTACGCTAATAGCGAGGAGCAGGGATGGAACCCGAGCATTACGGGATACGCCAGAAGGTTTGGTGCAGCTTTTTGTTTGGCCTTCTCTTCCTCTGCCCTACTCTTATTCACTCCCTCCTTTGAATAGATTTTTTTGTCCTCATAAACAAAACACTTTGCTCTTCCCCTCGAAAAAGAAACGAGGGGGGGGGGAGCATCTTAATGCATTTTTATCCCTGAGCCACTCGCAAGAGTAATGGATGGCAGATTCACAATTGTCTCTCATTTCCTGTTGATAAAGCTGTGCAGGCATTTCCCGGGAGATCCTGTATTTGTCTCTCTTCTCTAACCCACCCACCTACCTACCCCCCCCCCCCCCCTTTCCCAAACCTGTGTCTTCTTTTGACAAATGTGCAGTAATGGAAGCCTTGTTGTGAAATTGGTCCTCTCACAAAATAGTCGAGAGAAAGGCTTTTAGCTGTTCAGCTGTCTGTGATCAGAGACCGGCTGTGTGGTTTGAGAGACTCTATGTTTACTGGATAAAAAAAAGGTGGGGTGGGGGAGTTCTCCAGGCTCCTGACGAGAGAATGAAAGCCAGGCTGTTTCTTTTATCCTTTGAGGTGTAGGTAATCAAGTTTATACAGATGGCTTTTGCGCAGTCCCCTCCAGTTAGGAACTCACTTAGATGGCTGCCCCGTGGAACTACGAAAAATGAGAGTACTATGTTGGACGGGAGATGAATCAAAGTGATTTTTTTTGGTTAGAGGGGGAGGGAGCAAACAAAACAGATGGATATGAGAAGTCAGCCGTAATTAGCCTACAGTCTACGAACTAGGCCAACCACTGCCATTCGCTCACCCACAAGGACGGCAGATTGATTTGGTAATATAGAAAGTAATTGGATGAAGTATATTGCAATTAGCCGGACACAGGCATAAGGTCACATCGCAGTGAACATCAACCATTAAAAGATTACCCCAAATGAAAAAGGTGAGTAGTTGATTTGTGAGGACATCTAGATAGATGCCCCTCGTTCAGGGGGGGGGGGTTGTCTCTGATCAAGATAAGTTGGGAGCTTAGATTGTTATGCCTGTGGTGGCATTGTGTTACCCCTGTGAGTTTTTGCCCCTGGATGTATCTCCTTATATAGCTTAGCAGCGGGAATCGGGGAGGAGGTGAGATTTATGGCATGCTGGGAGATTGATTAGTGCCGTCATCAGCTCGGCATGCACCTCACTCCTACCGAATCCCACCAAAAGACAAACGCACGCTGAGTCACTACTTGATTCTTTGTTCCTGTGCAACTAAATGAACAGACTTTCAGCATATGATGTGTTGGAAAGAAAATGAGAGAAGACACATGGCTGCATTTTTTTTTGTAGCTGTATATAGTGTGTGTGTGTGTGTGTGTTATTTGTATGTGTGTGTTTATAATATACATAAAAACGAATGTGCTTGTAAATAAATGTGTATACATATGTTTCTCAGGATCCTCTGTGCAGGAGTGAAAGTGTATGGATGGGTTGAGTCCAGTCAGAGTATGCTGTTTATGTTGTCAAATTTGTGACAGGGGCAGCAGGGCTTGCTTGACTGTGATGTGGTGCTGCAGATCAGATTCTGTGACTGTCCTTTGCTTTGCCTGCAGATTCCTCAAGGATTCTCCCAGCCCTAGAGCCGAAAGCCGCACCATGCTGGCGTGCCTGCAGAGAAGGCAGAACCAACCGGCCCAGCACCCAGTGTGTGCTGGCAAGATCCTGGACACCCCCATCAATCAAAAAAGTAAGCATTAGGAGACACAAGGCTTTTGTGGCTCATTAGGCTCCACATGTGACAAGCAGCAGCTAGTAAAACTGTAGTGAAAAGTTTTAGTTCGTTACTGGTCCTAGACATGATGCGGCATCTTCGTGTGAGGTCTTTGTTCTCTGCATGGTCACCTGCAGTTGGAAGAAGGGTGTGTGATGTGGGGGAGTTGAAAGCCCCGTCTGTCACCTCTCCAACCAGAGGACCAGAAGGCCCCTCTGGCCGCAATAACTCGGGATTTGAAGTGGAGCTTAGCCCTTTATCCAAAGGTGTTGGAACAATCTCACCAGACCCAGCCTCAGCATGGAAAGGCTCTGTGGCAAGGGGTGCTTTTATGAGGGGGGAGAGAGCAAGAGAGGAAAGAAAGAGAGCGGAGGGGTGGGGGCGAAAAAAGGTTTACTGGAGCGAGGTACTGAAAAAAAATACCAAAGTAAATTAAATTTTCAGAGGTAACCTAACCTTTGATTTTCATGGTTTAAGCGTATTGAGTGGATGATGGATCCTCCATCCAGACGATGGATTTTCATCCATTAGAACTGAGAACAGTGGATACGTTTTCATTCTGGTACTCCACCTTCAGACTAACCTATATAGATAACTAGACCATGCTCATATGGAATCCATAGGCTGGCTGCTTTCTGCAAGCAATGTCTCTCATGATAATGGCGGGTACTTGAATACAAGCCCTTTTTAAAAAATGAGGGCTCTCTGATGCAAAACATAGCTTAATGAATTAGGCTACTTGCTCGAATGAATTTGCCTTAATTAGGCCTCTCCAGTTCTACGGGAAGAATGGCAGACTAAAGTGGTGACCCTGTTGGAAAAGTAGATAAGAGGCGAGGCAGAGGGGAAGTTCACCTTGGCCTCTCCCAGCTCCCGGAGAGTTCTGGGTTTATCGCCAGCACAGATCAGTTTGAATCCTGCCTATGCCCCTTATCAGTGACACCCATCGCACCGTCTTTAATTTAATTCATGAAGGCATTGATCAGTGCTGCTGCAGAGCACAGGCTGACGTGCCTTCCCTCTCCAAGGGCGGACTCCAACCTGCCACAGCCTCCTCTCCAGCCCAGCTGTCATCACAGAGATGAAGTCTCGTTCCCCTGGGGAAAGATGTCGGAAGAACAGCACTAGTCACTTTGATGTGACGCATACAGTCTAAAAGAGTGTTTCGGAGAACCAGGGGATGATTCAGATCTGCTCTATATGCAGTTCGGATCCCTTTGCATCGCCGTTATCAAAGCATATACAAGTCAAAGGAGGCTGATTTGCTTCATCGTCGTGGGTTGTGTATGAAGGCTTGTAAAGAAAGGCAGTGCTGGAGACAGACATGTTTCCAAACCTTGTAGAATCTGCTCTGACCTTTCTCTAATTGAGAGTTTTGCGCAGTCGCTAAGGGCAACTTGGACTTTCACAGGTCCACACATCATACACTATTGATCTAATTTCTTCACATTGTGGAGCCAGAGTAACATTGCACTGTGTGCGCAACCCCTCAAGACTCCTCCACATTATTAAATCCACATTGTCTGGGTTTGTAAAAGCAGTTCAGAGTGATTTTCATAAACATGGATTTCAGAGTCTGTTAATTATCATTACTGTCAGCATGCATTACGCTCACAATTAACCGGAGCGCATTTTGTCGTCCTGGTAAGTTGCGAGCCGCTGAATCCAGTGGACATTGATCATTATTCACTGATTATTTGCTCGTGAAGAGCCTGCTTGGGAATTGCCCGTGTGCCCCTAATTGATCTCTGTGTGTTATTTACATCATCTCTCATTATGAAGCAGAAGGATGATGAGCCTTTGTTTGGGGACTAGATAAACTGCGCATTTTAAACCAACTCTTGGTTCCATAATGTACTGAACAGAGTTTAAAAGCTGCTCTGAAGATACAAAGAGAGTTTGTAAGTTGGCCTTTCGGAAAATGAGCCCTCCGTAGTGCCTCTTCCACATGCGCAGTGCTGTAAGCATGCGATTTTATGTTCCAGTAGGAGGCTTGGAGCAAATCTCCACACTCCCCACATCCAGCTGGGGTAAAACCTCATTGTCTGCCGTGCTATTAAATATTAATTTGGAATCAGTGGAGCACTTGTCTGCTAAATGCTGGAACAGAAGGACCCTGTTTTGCCGCAGGCAGAGCCTCGGGCGCCTCTCTCTTTCCCTCCCTCTCTTTCTCTTTCCCTCCTTCTCTCCCCTCCTGTTTACCTGCAGGCCCCAGCAGCACTTGGAGCCTGATGCGCTCTGACAGCCCCTCCCCATGCCATGCTGCACACACCCCAATGCAGACATGCTTAGGATGTCTAGGGCTGGGCGTTCTGGGGCTAAGGTGGTGTTCCAGCCCACAATGAGCCTGGAGTTTCCTTTGCTGACACTGTTTGAATACTCTACAATGCACTATCCCCCTCAGTCTCTGGAGGGTTTATGCTTCGAGAGAAATACAGTTGATGAATTGTTGGAGCTGCAAGTGCCTAGAGGCATGTGTCATATCTGTTTTTTGGAAGGGAGCCCATTGTAAGGAATATACACTGCATATGTCTGCCTCAGCAACTCCTGGACCATGCATTGCCCTGAGGATTTATCAGTCAGCCAAACTGCTGGCAACATGTTGTGGCACCACAGATGTGAGGTAGAACTTGGGACTTTGCTCATGTAACCTTTTTGTGTAACCTCTTATCACCTCAGTCTGAAGAGCAGGAAGCCAGCCTTTAACTTTCCTTAAGACAAAACAGTGCTCCCACCATGGCTATCCTAGAGGACAAATCAAAACCACATTGACTTCAAACGGAAGGAAATTGCAAACAGTCAGGAGTAGTAGACTAATCGCTGTAGATTGCTTGTTAAAGGCACGTACACTAGTTCTGTGGTTGGGATGAAGACAACTATTCACATTCAGTTTGATCTTTTATTGCTCAATTGCAGTATCAAGGCAGCATTGAAGGAGCATTTCACACACCCAGTCGTTAGAGGAATGTGGAGATGAGTGAAAAACTGCGAGGGTGCTATGTGGCCCTTCTTATCATACGGATGAGTAGTAATGGGAACGCCACTGTGGGAAGCGCTGTGCCTCTGGTTAGGCTGTTTAGGCAGGCTTTTTTTTCCCACGCTGCTGGCCTGCATGGAGTCCCTACGAGGCATGCACGTTCCCCAACACGGCCTGGCAGGCCTGAGCCAAATGGAAAGTGACACTCGTGTAAAGTGGTATCCGTGCCTGACTCTCTGAGCACAGATAAATAAGCACTACCCCCTGAGGTTATTCTGTTCTTGGATTGTCCTGCACACAACTCCAAGGCACAGAAATGGGCTCAAAGGAAGGCAGAGGGGCTGATGAGGTGTTCAGGGGTGCGTTTGTCCAACAAAGAGTCATCCAATCAAATCAGCTTTGGCAGGTAAGTTCTGGTGTTTACTAGTGAACCCTGGCGTTACTTTAGAACCATCATCCTCACGTATAGTCTACTAGCTATAGTCTATAATAGTATGTGAAAGGGTCTGCATCCTCAGCACTCTTTTACTGTGATGTGATGCCTCCACACACGGATGCCTGCTTTGGGATTCTTGTCGGTTAGCATTAATGTCGGTTGATGGTAATAATGGGGGTGCCTGCAGCATTTTTTTTCTGTGAAAGCTTGGGAACACTTCACAAGGGCATGGCTCTCCTGGGGGAGTTAGTTGGTGGCCTTGCAAACTTCCCAGGACTCCATAACCATGTTTGGCACAGTGGTGAAAGTGTAGTGGCGGAGAGATATTCCTGCTAAACATACCCTTTGATCCGGTGAGCGTTGAAAATACGGCTTGCTGCATTTGGGCCTGCTGTGTTTTAGTTAATGTAATTGTGTTGAAGAGGATGACTACCTCCTACACATTTGCCTTAACTGGAGCATTTTAACCACTCAGTTAATCCTCTGTGGTACTAATGGAACACTGCTGAATCACTCAACAAATGAATTGAGAGTGTGAGGCCAAAAAGGTAGCAAGGACCTTTGTTTGTTTGTTTGTTTGTTTGTTTGGCATTGGCTTGTATTTTAACTGCAAACTCTTTATCACATATTTGTATATTACACAGCTTATACTAATCATAAAACTAATGCTTATTATTATGGGTGTAACAATGAATCGAAATATCTTTCACTTCTAAAATGTGATAATATCCATTGTGGACATGTGACAGTACATTGTGGAGAATATGCAACCTACGAATCTGTAATATTTGATGTTTCTGCGTTATTTATAAGATTGAAAGTGCGTAAATCCCAGACCAGCACATTTGTCAAACATCAACTCCCCCCATAGCCCCACAAACTTCAAGTTCAGGTAGTTTCATTAGTAAGTTGTACCAGAATTGAGTTTTTCTTTATTAAAATTGCATTATAAATGTTGGAAGATCATTGAATTGTTTTCAGTCCTTGTTTAACCGTTTGCTCTGAATCATTAAACTAAATTGTGATTTGATCGTTACACCCCTACTTGCCTCACCAGTCAATCATATCTGAAAGTAGCATTGAGCCTCAACACTTAAGGCTAATTCATATATTTTTTCAATAAAAGGTGCAGTGAAATATCTTGGTGTTACACTTTGTGGGGTAAATATCAGGTAGTTAAGCCAAAAGGTTGTCTTGGTTGTTTTCTCAGCCGTCGTTCAGCTTCATCCTAATGTAACGTGTGCCAGATCCCAGCTGGTCATGTTTCGGTCGTGTGGATGAAGTTTTGGTGAGCTACTCCAGAGGCCCATGACTGAACCTGTGTGTGTGTACCTGTACTTTACTTTGATTGTTGGGTTTGACAGCCCGGTGGAAATTTAGTGAGGGAGTGCCGCTCTTTTTTTAACCTCTGCTGTTTTCCCAGTTAATCACTGATTAACCCAAACGGCTCTAAAACAATAAGGTCTCCTCTCTGATCAGAGGGGAACGGCTTCAAGTGTAACCATGGGAAAAAAGATTAGGCAGCTTACTGGGGCTGAAAGCTTTGTGTGCGTTCATAGGGAGATGGCTTCTGTCCAGGGTTTAGCGCCGATAACGCTTAAGAAACGGCTGTTTACGTTGGCGTTGTCCCTTTTCTGAGGAAGATTGGTCTATCTGTTCTGTCGGCTCTGGTTTTGACCAATCGTTGTGAACAGAACAGTAATAAGCGCTCTGTCAAAACAGTCCTCCTCCGTCCTACATCATTTATTCCTTCCCTCATTTCCCTTCACCATGCCTCATGCCCGTTTGTTCTTGTTATCGCCCTACTTAAAAGAGTTCATTCTGTATCACGTCGCGTGTGCAGTTAATTAGCTGAGTGTTAATTGAGATTTCAGAGCCACTCGCCCTCCCCCCTCTCCCTCCAGGGCCGACCTAATGTAATAGAAGTCACTTTTGAGAGCTTTGTTTGATCGAAGCCTTGACCTTGCCTCCCTGAGCGGAGCAGTCAAGCAGCATGTGTTCATCCACCGTTCCTTCTGCCGTAGTGCTGGGAGTTCCAGGTAATGGCCTTGCATGCGCAAGACCACTCACGTCTGAATCCCAAGTGTCCCACCTCAGGCAGTCCTAACGCAAGGGGCGGGGGGAAGCCACTTAAAAGGCTTACACAGTGTAAATTAGTAAGCACTCTGAAATGCCCCTGGGTAAAGCAGACACAACAAATAACATTTTGAATTTAGTGATGTGCAAGAAGCTAACTTCTGCTCTCGTCTTGGAGCAGACCTTGACAATGCGAAGTTCCGGGAGGTTGGCAATTAGGCTGCTCCATGAGATTAGGTGCTCAGGGTCAGAATACCCCTCCCCTGTCAAATGGCAAACTCAAACACAACTTGGTCGATTCCCCAACAACCAATGAAAACTGGATCAACCGGCTGCTCACAGAGAATTGGCCAGAGACCAGAAAAACAAAAATAAAGTTGACCAAAAAGGGTGTAGGTTGGGTGTGTGTGAAATTCATCCATTTCTAATCCTTTAATTTATGGGGGGCAAAATCCTTTGAAGGCACATCAACATTTTAAGCTACTCGAGGCGTTTCTTAAACAGCAAGCCAATTTGAAACGAGTCCAGAACAAAGCAGTGATGCAGAGCGGTGCGTTTTTCTACCGTTTTAGGCAGCTGTGTCAAACAGGACTGACTCCTGTGATCTGTTACCTCCACTGGTCTTTCACAGATTCTTAACAATGACATATAAATTCCTGCCCATCTGTCTGTCTAGTTCTGCGGCTTCATTGTGATGAATGACCCCTGGTGAGCACCGTGTGACTGCAGGCAGTGTGCTGAGCTGGGAGATGCATTGATGGCCCTCTCCCTTTCTCCTCTTTCCTCCATTTTAAACACCCAATTTATTTCCTTTATGAGGTGGATCTTGTAGATTGAATCATTTTCACAGTCGGAGGCTCATTGTGGGCCTGAAAATGAAATGAACTCCCAAATCAATCCTGAACAGGAACAACAAGTGAGCTCCCCGTCGCATGGTTGAGCAGACACTTAAAATGGCTTCTGTTATTGGAGTAAGAGCTGAATTGTTTTATGGGTTTTTTCTTTATTTTTCGGACCCTACTGCTTGCTTCTGCAAGGGATCGCTGACTGTTGAGTAATCTTGCTTAATTTCAGCACTTTTCTTTTCATGTCAGAAATTCCATAAAGGTGTCATTCGGAGGAGTGGTCGTAATTTCTGCCGACAGATTTATTGCGTAGAAATGGAACACTTTTTCTGCCTTTCCTTTGTTGCGGCAAGCTAAACAGCCATGAAATTGCCTGAATAATGGTGTTTAAATCCAATCTTGGTTTGTCCCCTCAGCTTTCCTGTACGCCACTGAACGCAGGTCCCCCTGGAGATTGCCATTTTCCATTATTAGACTTCAGCGCACAGGTTAGGCTCATGCACTGGTGCTACTCTAGAAACTGCTCCAGAGCTCAGTCTTGTGTCTGTTCAGCTGTAGAACTAGTATAGCATAGTTACTGACTGAAATACAAAAAATAGACCTTCTATAGACTTTATATTTTTCATTGGCATTACTTTTGCCTGTAAAATACCTGCGTAATTCTTGAAATCCTAATCGTCATCCACTAATGACGTTTCTCTGTTTCAATTTGATGGTGCCTTTAAAGAAATTATCAAGTGTTGTTCCATCCTGGTGTGACTAGCTCTTTTCTTTCTCCTTCTGATCTCCAGCTCTTACTTGTGCTCCTATATGAGCACCTTTTGAGTGGGTTGCATAGCCAAACGGCATGAAATGAATTCCACTCAAGCCACTGAAACAAAATTAGCTTCTCCCCCCTCCCCCTCCTCATCTCTTTCTTGATTTCCCAGGGTAATCCAATTTTGTCCTGAAGAAAGACCAAATTAATTTCATAATGCACTGATCAAACATTGCCTGGGGTGTCTCCCTCCACAAAATGAGTTTTTAGAAAGATGCAGATGTCTAAGGATGAACATCCACAAGAGGAAATGAGGCAGAGGAAGAGAGTGTGAGGAGGGGGGAGAAAAAATGGGATAGAGCACAGACTCCAATATCTCCATTTTTATTGGACAATTTTTCTTGTCTTGTGTCTGCTCCTTGATCATTTTTACTCATCCAGTATTCATCATTTTCTTGTGTTTATTGCTGAGCAGGCCAGCGCGATCAGCTTTGTCAGACAGCAAAACTCTCAATTGGAGATATTTGTTTTTGTGCATGTTCTTAGGTGAGCTTTGTGTATTATCAGCCAGGCTGTAGCAGGAGGATATACTCAACCTAATTTGCTCTCAGTGTTTGTCAAATTAGCTCCCTGCATATTTGTATCCGAGCAGCTATGCCTCATGTTTGTAGAGCTTTCGCTTTGGTGAGATGCTTCCTTAATCATATCAGGGTTATTCGCTCTGCTTATTCTGCCTTGCTAACAAAACCTGTGTCTGCTTGTAGGTGATCTGAGCTCCATGCCGGGCTCTCGGTACCCCTCTGCTGCCGAGCTGGACGCTTATGCACAGAAGACGGCTGACAGTCCACTATCCATCAAGATTTTCCCCTCCAACATAAGGGTCCCACAGCACAAACAAATCAGCCGAACTGTCAATGGCTTGGACACCACAGGCCAGCGCTTCAGTCCTTATTCCCACCCCTACTCTGGGGGCTACCAAGGCTTGCTGGCCATTGTCAAAGCTCCCGCCGTGACCAAAGGTGTGGTGAAGAGCTCGGATGGCAAGAGGACTAAATTGTCACCGATACAAATGGCGGTGGCTCCCTATGCACTGCCGAGTAATGGCAGCCTCGTCAACAGGCACAGGCAAAGACCGTACAGCATGGAGCTTTGCAAGCCTCCAGAGGTGCCTAAGATCCCTGCACCTCACAATGTCATGGTAGCGGCTTCCGCTGTGACTCTATCCGGTGGGCAGAGCTTGGCTCTGGCCCCCCACTCCGACCACATGGCCCAGAGCATGGTCAGGCAGATGGCCAGGACCTCTCATGTCCAGGGGCTGCAGGTGCCAGGAGAAGTCCATTCCAGCCCATCTCACCAGGCAGCCACGGCTGTGGCGGACTCCAACTTCAGTATGGCGGGACCTCTACAGAGCAGCTTGGCCTACTCGGGAGCTGTGCTTCCCACTCAGACTGCTGATATGGCCAAAGCTTCAGGCTACATGGACAGTATGGATTATGCTGTATGGCAGTCCAAGCAGCAGAGACATCAGCAACAACAACAGCAGCAGCAGCAACAGCAGAAGCAGCACTATCAACAAGGCCACCTGCGTATGTACAGTGCCAACAGCAGCAGCAGCAGCAGAGCTGCCATTAGCAGGTCCCCGGATGTGTGCTTGCAGGCAGGAACAACTCAGCTCCCCTACAGAACCCATGCGCTCAGCACAGGGACCAGCATGCTGGACAAAGTCAGCTCCTCACCTCTAAACTGTTCTGCCATGCATGGCGAGTTTTCAGTAGGCCAGTTCTTCGCGCCGCCCTGGAACAGTGTGCTCGTCACACCCAACAGCGACAGTTACAATCCGCAGGAGCTGCCGCCGAGCTCTGTGGGACTCTCCCACCCTCATGCCCAGCGCCACCCGCAGCAGTACCCAGCCGACCGTTCCTCAGGCCCGGGACTGTGCTGTGGGCTGCCCGGCCGCGGTCTGTGCCAGGCTTCGCTCCTCAGCAGCAGCTTGCAGTCTCTGGAGTGCCTGATTAGCGAAATCCACCCACCCTGCATCAAAGAGCGCATGCTGGGCCGCGGCTATGAGGCCGTGGCCGTACCGCACCTTCTTGAGCACCAGCCCACGCACATCCAGCTGCCCGTCTTCAGATAGGGGGCTTCAGAGGTGTGGGTGGGGAGTGGACTGTGAATTAGGCCAACAAGTGACAGATTTGTATCAGACATGCCTTTTAGTGGATGCGTGCCATTGGTTAAGGGCTCAGTGGGTCTTTGCAAAGCTTAAAAGGGTAACAGCAATCCTGACTGACAGTAAAAGGTCACAGAGTTGCAGTTTCACCTGTGTTAACTGGACTTACTTTAAGAAGTACTCACATATACTCACTGATTTGCACCAACAGGGATTTTGGTTTTATTGTACCATTTTACTTCAGACCGAAATCGATCTGAACAAAACTCTTCAGATTATCTGCCAAATCCGTGACGAGAAGCAATTCTTTAACTGCCCACTAGTTACAGGACGTTACATTAACTTCAGGTCTGTGCTGTGTACTCCAAAACTGTACCTGAGGAGAATTAAAAAAATAAATAAAAGAAGAATAAATCTAGTGAACCCCTGGTGACATTTGTAAAGCCCTGTTAATAGTACTCAATCATAATAGTTTTTTCAATTGCACTGTTAAAAAAAAAAAAATTATGAAGTTTACTCTGGCATGGGTTGGCTGTAGGAACATTTCATCTTGAAAGTAACTTGAATTTTTTCTATATTATGTTTGTGTCTACTAGTAGACAGGCATATTTATATAAAATGTTTATTATTGTTTGTTTGTGATCAATGTTTTTTTTTCTTTCTTTTTTCTCATTTCAAAAATGGTTTTATCCCAGTTTTCATACCTGCGGTCTAGAATGTGGTTTATTGCCCGGCGCTGGCAAGTTGATCGTTTTAGCTGATTGTCGTCTACTGTAGCAGGTCCAGTGTTTTTATAACAGGCCTTACGAAGAGACGGACTGAGAAGACGCTTAAGCGTCCACTACTGAGCCGCTCCATCAGTGACCTGATGTCAAGCGGCGTGAGTTACTGTGACTTAAGTCTTACGAGCGTTCCAACTGGATAATGTTCCATCAGTGTTCTGCATATTTTATTCATTATTATTTATTGACATTTAGATTTCTGTACAATGTTGAAGGTACTACTGGGTGTCTGACGTTCAGATACGCGACTGGTTTCGTCATTTGATCTTTTCTTTTTCTTTTTTTTTTTTTCCTTTTTATTCAAGTGGAATATTTTGAAGTGGAGTTTGAGTAAAATGGCACACGATGGGCTAGATGTTTGAAAAAGTGCAATTATAATGTTGGCAGATAAGCCCTTTCCCCACGTTATGCTTCAGTGACTCTATTTACTACTGTATGTATGACTGTCTGAAACCTCCTCCACGATTAAGATTGTCAATAAATCTAATTTAGGGATGTTTTTCTACATCTGCTCTATTTGTCATCTTTTTATCATCTTCTTCTTCATTGGGAGCATGAAAGATGGCCCGAATGCGATTCCCTAAGGAGACATAAATCAAAATATCTGAGCCATTTATGAGGCCAGGCAGGTATAATGTTTCACAGTCGGTTGTGTAAATGGCGCATAACGAGAAGACTGAAGACGTTTGAAGGGTTTTACCTTTTATTCCTCCAAATACAGGCTGTGTCTGATGGCAGACGGAGGCCGTAGCACTATTGGCTCCCGGGTCTGTCATCCGAGTGGCAGTTGGGGCATAGTGGCTGAGAAGAGGCAGAGCAGCGATACCCTCTGAGGGCAGGGCATTGAAGTTGCTCTGGCTTTATCCACCCCGGGGACAGGGGCTAATCAGCTTTCAGTGTGACCTGAGCTCGCACACATCTCCTCAGCCTCTTTTATCAGCTCTTCAAGGGCACAGGGAGCAGAGAGAGAGAGAGAGGTGCTGACGGAAACCAGGCTGTGAGGCTGCCATTAGTTCCAGCCACCAACTGGTCGACTGAATACTGCCAAAGCCTGCGTGGTATTCAAGTTGCATGCACAGCATATCTTCTTACCAGTCATGATTGTTGCCACTGTTCCTCACAGCTACAACACGTGCTGAAATCGAACGGAAGCCAGGCGTTATCCTTTCGCCCGTACAGTGCTGTGCAAAAGTATTCAACCCCCTTAATAGTCAGTATTAATAATTGTATTACAAATAAATGTTTCAAATGTCAGTATTATGAATAACTCGCATGTAAATAATATGCAATTAAAGTGAGTTTTCAAAGGCAAAATTCTTTGCTAGAAATGTGGCCTACATAGTCATTCAAACCCTTCAGGCTAGTGGTAAAGAGGAACGCATGCTGCTGCTATAACAGCTAGGGGAATGATTCCCCATTTTTCCTCCCAGTTTTTCTCCAGGCTGGTTGGATGATGCTACAGACCGATCTCTCCCCAGTCAGCTCGTGCCCATTGTAAAATTAAACATGTTTTTGTTGTTCAGCCACTCCTTGGGTTCCTAGTGCTGAAAGGTGAAGTTTCTCCCGAGCCGAGCCGCCCATTAAATTATTATTTTTTTTATCAGACTGAAGGCTGTCTTGCTGTGTCTCCTGTATTTTGCACCATCCGGACGTCATTCATTTTTAACAAGAAACCCAGTCATAGCTGAGGAAAGGCATCTCCACATGCTGGTGTTTGGAGAAGAACAGACAGATTGAGGTTTCCACCAATCATTTCGTTTCATTTGACCACAAAACCTTATCACTTATTTACCCGCAGCACTCCGAGGCTTTTTGTCAAACTTCAGATGCGATTTGATGTGGCTTATCTACAGTCATGGCTTCCCTCTAGCCACCTTCTCAATGGCAGTCATATACAGAGCTCGTTTTATTGGTCCCTTTTTCCCTCCAGTCTTGGCCTCTGGGTTCTGTTTGTCATTCACAGTGGCCTCCTTCAGCTCAACTGTAGAACATTTCCTCACAATCGACCCAGCATCGTCTATAACCAGCTCTAATTTCCGTTGAGTTCTCTTGGCCCCCCTGATTCACAGTTTGACCAACACTACCTTTAATTAAGATTAGAGCTGGGCCGTTAACGGTGATAACGCGCGTTAACGCACGTGATTCTTATCGCGCGATAAAAAAAATATCGGCGTTATATCGGCCCCCTTCCCCCCGGTCCTCATATGATGAATTTCACCTAGATATTTTAGAGAAATGTCCAGTTCATGCAGTTTTTTTTTGTCTCTCCTCCAGACTGAGTTTCATTGTCGTTTTTCATTTTGGGCCTGTGCACACAGGTTTGAAACCTTTTTGGGGGGGGGGGGGGGCGTTAACGCGAAGATTACATGCGATTAACGGCGTTAAAAAAAATCCATGCCCACCTCTAATTAAGATATTCTTATATCTGGAAAAACTGAAGGTTTTTTTTATGTGATTTACAGGTAGAGGCTGATTTTCAGCCAGCTGTGTCCTTGTTAGGGCAATAACTTTAATCAGTGTACACCTGGAGCCTTCACAGCGCAGGGGTTGAATACTTAATGCAATGCAAACGTAGTTTTTCTGTGCAGTTACATTACATTTATCAGACGCTTTTATCCAAAGCGACTTTCATTCCCTACCTACAGGGGGCAGTCTTTCCCTGGAGCAACTTGGGGTTAAGGGTCTTGCTCAGGGACCCAGTGGTGTGCTGAAAGTAGGATTCGAACCAATGACCTCTTGGTCTGGAGACAAGTATCCTACCCACTGAGCTACCTCCACGCCAACCAATATCACATTACATGTTGAGAGTCAGCCTTTAAAAGTGAAACAACAGGACAAAATGCGGAAGGGTCGAATACTTCTGCAAGGCACTAATACCTGATATTGTGTGTATACATAAATATTGATCTTTAAAGGAAATAAAACATCAGAATCAGAGAAATGCTGCAGCGTTTACAGAACCTGGATCATTCAGAGAACACTAATCTCTGCTTCTCTCT
>JBBPDH010000034.1:11749412-11759798 GCA_037974565.1 Clupeocharax schoutedeni | reverse complement strand
AAAGAGAGAGATACAGAGAAAGAGAGAGAGACGTGCGCTCCGGAAAAGTCACGAGAGAGAGAGAGAGAGAGAGAGAGAGAGAGAGAGAGGGTTGTTTGCCCTTTTATGCGAACTGAATTTCTTTTTAGTAACACAAGGATATCGTCTCGTCTCGCGAGATCTCGTCACTCTCCCACCTTTATATAATTCTAATTATAATGTGGATCGCTCAACACAAGTGTAATGAACCAGTTAACGGTGGATTTAACTCTGCATCACCACACAACCAACATTCACCCTTTCAGATTCTTTCATCTTATAAAAGAAACATGTTTTGACATTTTCACTTAATTGTTTATAGCTTCAATTTTGCAGTGCTTAGAATACAAATCTGCAGTTTATGAAATTAATGAACAAGTAATGTGCAAAAACTTTTGACTGGTAGTGTGAGTGTCAATGAATGGGAACAAAAAACAACAAAAAAAAAAAAACACACAAAATGTGCTTTTGTGAATGCAGTGTCAGTGACGACAACGCGAACCGATTAGTGGTTATAATCACGGGGGCGTGCTGCTCTTAATGCCAGCGGCGTCCGAAACACTCCCAAACACCCAGAACGCAGACAAAAGAGACTCTGTCCCCGAGATGGAGACAGAGGGAGGAGTACCAGGAGGCAGAGTCCTGCAGAGAGGAGACTCTCTCAGCCTGCTCAGCGCAGGGCAGCAGGCCACTGAAACAGCCCAGACTGAGGCGGGAGCTGCCTCGAAGGAATCACACACACAAACACACACACGTTTGTTTAATAGAATGTGAGGACATGAGGTCATACATTCACTCTACACTACCAGTCAAACATTTGCATTTTACTCACTCATTCAGTTAAAATGCTAAAATGCTTTCTTTTTTTTAAGCCAGAAAGTCACCAAATACAATGTGAATCACCAGACAAGTGTTATTGAGCTATTAAGTGCTGAAACAGTTAACAATTGCATTTAAACTTAACATCTGCATCAACACGCGATCAGTTAATAGGAATCAGACATAGATTATTTTATCTTAAAGGAAATGTGTTTTATTGGACATATTAACATTAATAGTTGTTCACTCAACAACTTCCTGAGGCTTAACAGTACAAATGAGCAGTTTATGGATTAAATGTGTAAGTAGCAACAGCCTGTGGTGTGTAAAAAACCTTTGACTGGTAGTCCATATGTATTAAATATGTAAAGAAGCTTCAAACTCAAGTGTTAACTCCAGTAACAGTTTCTTTTTAATAAAACATCACACTTTTGGAAAAAGGAATTTTAGTCAGGATAATTCCTTTGATCTAGCCTTCTTGTTTCACTCACGCACGCACGCACGCACGCACGCACGCACGCACAGTGAAAACAAGGAAGATAGCAGCACCTATTGGAGAGAATTTCTGCCTGCATATAACATCGGATTTCCATTTCCTCTCAAAATAGTGCCACTGTAACACAAACCAGACTGCAGTTACGGAAAGATGGTGCACTGTATTCCCAAACTCTTGGAGACGCCACTTCTCATTAGTAAACTGAGCTACCTTAGTGCGCACTAATGACTAACACAAGTATTCAGCTGCACAAACAGCCTGAATAATCTCCGTCGGAAAGAATGCTATTAGAACAAGGCACAGGAGCCCAAGACCAATGGTCAGCATCAGCCAGAGGGACATAAAGCTCCACAAGATACTGAACTACATTCTCTGGATTGATGGAGCTCCATACGAAACCTTCAGGACGAGTTGAAGTGGTGTCAACAAACGTTTGGATCTATAGAGCATCTTGAAACAAATGACCGTGAGCAGTGGACACAGCAAGGCATTGAAAACACTTCAAATGTATGAAAAAAATAAAATAGGTCACATGAACAATTTCATTTTTTTTATGCAGCAAAAAAGCTGGTAGAATATTTTATTCACATGGAAATGAGTGAACGCACATTATGTTCAAATAAATTCAATGCAGTGTGTTTGTACATGTGCATGCCTTTACCTTTCGTGTTTGTTCTCCTGCGCAGCCCGCAGCAGCTCCTGGATGTTCTTTGTAATCTGTTCGGTCTTGCTGATGACGTCCTCCGTGGAGGGCAGCGTTGGATCGGCCTCACATTCATCAGGGTCACCTGACTCGGGGATAGCCCCCTCTCCCAACCAAGGCACTGTCCTGGGAACATTCATTGACCCTCGACTAGAAGAAGAGCAGTAATTACATAAAATGGTTCCTAATTAGAGCTGCGCAATATGAGCAGCATGATATTATTACAAATTAACAACAAAATACTGCTATGAGTTTTAAAATATTCAATGGCCCATATCATCAGATTGCTAGAGTTAAAAAGTCTATAAAGTCTACAAAACCAGTCTGATTTACAATCATAGACTTTTACCAGACGCTTTTTATCCAAAACGACTTCCATTCTATAACTACAGGGGGCAGTCTCTCCCTGGAGCAACTTAGGGTTAAGGGTCTTGCTCAGGGACCCAGTGGTCGTGCTGAAGGTAGGATTCGAACCCATGACCTCTTGGTCTGGAGGCAAGTATCCTACCCACTGAGCTACCTCCACCCACACGTAGACCTCAAACGACCTCCCACACAACCTCATAGATTATGAGGTCATTATGAGGTCATGGGTCATAAAACCAGGACAAAAGTTTACACCTGGACCGCATTTAAAGATGGATCTGAACGCGTTCTGACTCACGGTTTTCAGGGAATAAAACCTGATCTACTCGGGCTAAAAATACAAATGAGGGTTTTTGGAAAGGTCTCCTGGAGATCTACCGGACTGTGGAGTTGTGAGTGTGAGAGCTTTCCCTGCTGACATATGCAACTCGGAAGGTCACGAGACAAAAGTATTGGGACACGCAGCAAAGTTAACGACGAAATATGAAAAGACCCAAAAAAAACGACAGAGGATAATTTCAGTTTCCATGTTATTGTGGGGATTTATGCAAGAAAGGTTTGGTTCTCCAAAAAAAAATAATAAAAAATCCGTGTGAAACGGAATCAGCGACTCCAGATCCGCGTAAAACTGGGGGATTACTGTAGATCCGTATTCTGGCTACAGCAGTTTAGCCCCGCCCATTCACGCACCAATTTGCCAACACCATAAATGGTCAAAAATGAGTCTTCTGTTATGAAAACCTTGAAGGTGACTGATTCACCTGGAGCTGTGATGGGTGCCTTGTCTGAAACGCTGTTTGTTTATTTGCATTTATTTGCATTTAGTTTGTTTATTTGCATTTTGCAGCCTATTATGGTATCGATTTACAGACAATACATTGCGCAGCCTTATTCCTAACACTGGTTGTTCATATATGTCCATCATATGCTGGTGTTTTCCCTAGAGTCACATCATTAGATTTTAATCAAGCCCTTGAGATTGAACTGTATGTGTTGAGGTAGGAAAACCCCACATCTGTGACAGTCAAGAGATTGTAGTGGGTACAGGTCTGGTGTGAGGAAACTGTGGATGGGATCCCCAGTCTTAAGCACTATTTCAGCACCATTCGTATTGCTGGGGGAGGTTAAGGAATTTGACCGACTGCTTTGTATGAGACAAAATACTAGGCATAAACAGTACATTCAAATGTGATTGATGCTACACAACTACAAGTTAATCATATCTACTCTGTGCACATCTGTAGAAGTTTGTTATTACATTAGCATGAGCTAAATTCAAACAAAACTAGCATTACTGAGGGAGTTCAGACAATTACAGATGGTCACATGCAAACTTTAATCATGGATCTTGTGGGTCATCACCTAAATGACCTCCCCAGGTAAAACAAACCCAAACTGAATAGGGCTTTAGTCTCTCAAGTGGAATTTGAGGAGCCGTACCCAGAGTTGTCCAGATCTGTGTGGTTGGGTGTGTTATCATAGACACTCTCAGACCCGCTGCTCTGGCCTTCCACCCTGGAACCCTGCGGTGAGAGAGAAAGAGTGGTGAGAGCTCTTCTCATAACAACCAAGCCTGCTTCCATCACAGGGTCTATCAAATTTCAGAGAAATTCAACAGGGCTTGCTCAAGAGAGACACGGCTGTGTTAACAGCAGCCCAGGCAAAGGGCTTGAGCAGAGGGGAGCATTCCTCATGCTTTAAGTGTGAACACACATGGATGTGATAATTAAAGCAAAAAAACAAAACAAACAGAGACAAAAATGAGGTAAACACGTGCACGAGTCCGCGTCGGCACTAAACATACAAGTGTAACGGTGAGCACAGCTTCTTAGCCGGTGTTTCTCACAGTGCAGCATTTGAGTGAGATTAGTAGAGAGACAAACAGCCTTGTCTCTCCTATCAGAAGACTGAAAGAGCTAAAATGGAGGGCATATATGGGATGCATGCAGATTTGCAAGAGGGGTTTAAAGCAGTGGGTGGAGGTGGGCTGGGGGGAGGAGGGAGAGGGAAGCCAGGCAGTAGAGAGGCCCCCTTTACGGAGGACTGCCAGTTCAGTGAGCGAGTACTTCACCCTTTGGGTTCGCTCATCCCACGACCAGGACAAGGAGGAGGGGAAGGTGGGAAGGGAGGAGGAGGCGGCCACGGAAGGACCCTTCCCAATCTAGAAAGGGTTCAAATCCAGTTTATGTAAAATGGCAAGAAGAATCTTAAAGAAATGTTTGGGCAAAAAAATCGTATTCACACAAATTTCCACTCAACCCAAATGCGAACGATCAGTTAAACCATGTTTCTTTAGCTTTGTGCTGGGATATGGCTTGAGACATTGCATGACATACTGATATACAAAAATAAAAACAACCAGCATCCTGAACTTTGATTGACAACTGGTGACACGTTAGCTTCCACTTGCTAGACACTTAAGCATCCAGTGCTCATGAGCAAAACTACAGAAGCAATCTTTAAACATCAAAAACTTGAATCGTCTCCATTTGGGGGCAGGGTTAAACAGATTTTTGACCAAACTATTTCTTTAAATAATGAACTCTACACAATGAGAGTGATATGATGACGATTAATGATTAACCAAATGATAAATGCAGGATAAAACACTGAACAGTACCGCTCACAGACTGAAAACGTGCTCGAAGCCAAGTGGGAATGCCACAAATAAAGCATCGTCCTGGACTGCACTTACATTGGGAGGAAGGGGCTGGAGGGTGAGCCCGCCTGGGTCAGGATGGCTACCATCTGCTCTAGGATGATAATGCTTAAGGCCTGAGCCTGTCTCATACATGGACATGGCTCGACCTCCTCGGGGTGGCACCCGCCGGTGGGGGTCCTGTGAGTGGAACAGGCTGTTGGACCCGTGACCTTTCAGAGAGGTGTTTTCATTCTGCAGGGAGCTAAGCTGGAGGCAAAATTAAATAATATACACACAGGCATTGAGCAAGCAGTAGCCAAGCTTTTTGATCGGTCAAAAGGTCATTACAATATTGGTAAGAGGCAACGGTTTATTTTACTGTTCACGCAAAAAACAACCCAACAGCTGAAGATACATTTCAATGCAAGTTTTCTATGCCACCAACAAATGTATCTTTAACTCTACGAGAAACATGAAGGTGTACCAGGATAACACTAACAAGTTAGCAAGGTTAGTTTTTCATTGGATGGCTAAAGACTGCTGAGAAACATTAAAAAAAAAAAAAAAACCAGGTCAACTGCGGTGCTGATGCATCAGAAAGTGTCTCACTGATACCAGGCTGAGACACACTGGAAAATCAAGGTGTGCTACAACTTCTGTACCATCGCAGTATGGTTGTTGTACAGCACGGTTCCTGTGTACCTCTGGAAAGGTACCTTTAGAGAAGGCATTCCAAGTGGACTAAAATATTCTAAAGTAATATATATATATTCTAAAGTAACTCTGTAGGTCCAACTGTGTCATAAAGCATAAAGAGAACACCATTCCAGGTTTTTAAAACACACGAGAGCTAATGAAAAATGGTGGAAACGAGAGCTTCCATCAAGATACACTATCTGACGCCTCATCAGAAATGGGCCCTGCCAGAAGCACCTGAGCAGCTATGTGAACAGTATCTGTTTCTGAAAGGAGCTGCTCAACAATGCAGATCAGATAACCAGGAGGACAGACAGGGGCAGTAAAGTTCCAACAAGCCGCACGACATGTGTTCTGCTTCACAGAGTGTGAATAGAGTAAATACGTTCAGGAATTGTAGGTGGAGATTGTGTAGGTAAAGGTCATCACCTTGCTCTGCATAACCCTCAGCTCTTCACTCAGGTGGCAGTTGACCTTGAGCAACTGTTGGATCTTGGCTTCTGATGCATTCAGGGCACTCTTGACCTCCATGAACTCCTGCACCGTTATTGGTCCATCTGACAGGTCGGACGACTCCGAACTCTGAGAAAGAGAGGGAGAGAGAGGTTACAGTACTCTGTCTGTTGACAGCCACTATAGTTTGAAAGATGTCATGTGTTTGAGCATAAACAGTGGTGATAGTCTGAAAATGTTCTTGACCTTCACCACACCCATGAATGGCAAGCAAGTGGTACACTGGTTAAAAAAAATTATGTGCACTTTAAAATGATATGAAAGCACCTTTCTCAAAGCCAAGTTTACAGAGTAACAATAAATAAGTATACAAACAAACCCACACTGAACACTGGAGGCTCTACCTCCCTTGAGGATAGTCTATATTTGGGCATTGAAAGAAAACCAGAGCCCAGGGAATAATGAACTGACATCCAATCAGCTTCTTGATATTATGTATGATTATTCTTATTGTTGATATTATTCTATAATATGTATGTATTTATTGTTTGCAGGTCTCTAACTGTTTTAATGCTAACTATTATTCAGGGTATATTTTCAGAAAACAAACTATAACAATAATTAATTTTGACCACTCCTATTCAAGGTGTACCTTTGTCCGCTCATCTTTCCCAGAGGCTGGCTCCCGTTCAGTATCTTCGTCAGATGCGACGCTGTCATAGTCAGGCTGATCTAACTCCTGACTCTCACTCCCATGGCGACTGCCGATATCTTTTAAAATCAGCTCCACGTTATCTGAAGAACAAAAACAATAAGGTCAAAGAGGGGCTTAACAGGTTTATAAATAAATGTAGTAACTCTGGAAGGACTTTACCTTTGACATTATCTGGACAACTCCCTTGCTGACGCCGCTTTGCATCAGTTAGGATGTCGATAACAAGTGTGGCGAACTCGTGCGCATTGAACCTTGCGAGTTTCTGTCTGCCCTGCAGTCAAATTCAACCACAAAAATAGAAGTTTGACCAAGATTTAGCAGGGACGGGGAGAGGCATGAGGAGGTTGGAGAGCTGAAGGGCTGCTGGCTTACCTGGTTTCTGGTGGAGGAGTATTCAGGGTTAACAGGGAGGAAAGGAACCACAGTGGTTTCAGTGACCAAAGTGCTGTGGTTCTGAGTAGCGAGCCAGACTGCAATCATGAATACAAAGATGAAATTAGCATCAACATTTAACTCCCTTACAAAACATTACATACTACACAGCTATTTCCTTATATACTACTGATCTCATGTGCAATACCAGTCTCTTAACTACCGTTTGTGTTACAAATAATTCACTTAACTGCAAGTTATTTAGTACGTATACCCCAGCATTTGTCTATACATTCTATTTGTCTATATTGTCTTTTTTTCCTTTTTATTTGAATCATTTATACTTTTTATATTGTTGCTGTCTGTGTTTCTAAGCGTCCGTGCAGTCGAAGCATAAGCAATATACTCCAGAATCAAAAAAGCTTCGATTCTGACTAGTTAGTGACAAAACAGGTTTATTGTTTTTATTTTTCCAAAAACATTCCTGTGAGGAGGGTAATCAGGCAGATTTATTTATTTATTTATTTATTTATTTTAAACAAACCTGCATCTGTCTCTCTTCGGTCGACTTCATCATATACATCCATGGCCAGCTCTTCAAACTGATGATTGCTGAGCTAAAATCATTAGCATGCTCTTATGTTAGACATTCAAAACAATCAAGTGGATCTTTTACCACAATGAAAAGATCATCTAGATGGATTGCACTTAATCCATAAAATGCATGTGCTTTTAGGTAACCTCTTAAAACAAAGATTTAAAAACAATGCAACTCACTGATTGGAGTTTTTTCTTCGCAGCTTTAGCCAGCTCTGACAAATCCAGGCTGCTGTGATAAAGCACATAAAAACATACTTCTATTTTCATTTTTATAAGCTGGTTATGACTTTATATAAAAGTAACAGAAGACCATGAAGCAACTGTGTGATCACTATATTATATTATTTATACTTACACATTTCTTATCCATTTAATGTGAGCAATGAAAAAAATAGTGATATAATTATACTATTAGTTATTGTGGTTGTATTGTGGACACATTTTTTCATAAAGCTATAAGCAGGCTTATTCTTACCTGTCTGCTATCTGAGGAATTATAAAGTGCTGCCCATTTTTGTGATCTGAAAACAAAATATTCAACAAAATATTTTAATACTTTCATCAGAGCATGCACAGATCAGTTTTCTGAAGACCAGCTCAAAAAGTAGTTCTGCAGCCCCTCACTTCCGTCTGCTTCTCTACTCTGCAGCGCTGCGGAGGACTGCAGTAGTCATTATATTCACACTGACTGCATCCTACACCCTCGATGAGATTTTTATTTTCAGACCGTGAACAATGTGATTCAACATTTCTGACTCAGTGACAAATGTGAGGTCACATCTAACACGGGAAGTGACTCACCAGGAGGCGACTTGAGAGACTAAAATAATTAGATGTTACAGCGGAGAGCAAATTTCACGTGAATATCATGACTGGAACTCCATTAAACAAGTGCATGACTGTATAGATAAGCAGCATAGTCACCTGGCCTTCTTCCACACAAGTAAAACGCTAGTCTGTCCGTCAGTTCAAACTGGATCTCCACCAGCCTGTCAGCCAGCTCATGATGCCCTGCTTGTCTATAAAGAGAAAGACACACATTAACATTAGGTTTATGGCTCATTGCCATCATCTTAGAGCACAATATAACGATGATACACCAGATCTCCGCTGGTCAGACACTGCCCTTTAAAAGGAATGTACCCCAACTTTTAAACTGGGGCTAGATATAAATGCACAAGCTCCACTGATAAGAGTACAGCTCAAACCACTGAGCCAGTCACTTATGACAGTTTTCTGACACCTTAACTTTTGCACTGAATGAGAGGTGCCCAAATTGTGGTTGTGGCAAACTTTGAACCCGTCTATAAAAGCCCACATCATCAGATAAAGATGCACAAATCTGAGTTGGAACACTGTCCATATTTTAAAAACTGTGGGAGGGGAAGAGATAAAATCTAGATAAAAAGGTAAATAAAACAGAAAACTTGGGAGCAATCACACAAACTACATATAAGGACTTGGCATCCAGTTTATTTAATGCAGGTTAAATCACACAGACTGAAGCGGTTTAAAAACCCCAGGGAAGACTGTAAGGCAGCGTGCACATCAGTGCATCCCTCTGTGTTTATCTGTTAGAAGTCAGAGTTACCTTGCATAATCAATAGGTGTATTTCCACTGCTGTCTGGAGCCCCGGGGTCTGCGCCGTACACAGTCAGGAGCTCCGCCTGAAGCAGCTGGCCGGCTTTGGCTGCCACATGTAATGGAGTGTTCCCTTTCTCCTATAGAGAAGAACATTTTGCGTGATTTGACTCTATAATAAATGGGATCTGTGACGAATAGTGGATACTCTTTACGTGCTTTATGGAGGATAAAGGATCTTTAGGAAAAACACATACGAGAGGCTTTGTCAGGTGCAATACTATATTGAGATGAACTGCAATGTGTTTTTTATATTAAGGAATATCGCTGGTACTTTGATAGTATTTTTATTTTTTAATGGGGAACCACTGGTTCATTTTTCCTCTTTCAAATATTGAGACATACTTTATATCATGACAACTTAAGGGGGCATATTTTTGCCCCCCTCTCCCACCATTTCTAAAGTTTTTCAAAGAGAAAAAAAAATTTAACCAGGCAAATAACCAGTTAATAGGGGTGTGACGTGGTACGAGATCTCGCGAGATCAGATCTGTCTCGCGAGATGTGTTTGGTCTCACGAGACCGGGACCAGATCCTTGCGTTATTAAAAGCCGCGCCTGAGAAGAAAACGGAAAGAAATTCAGTTCGCATGAAATAGCAAACAACCCTCTCTCTCTCTCTTGCACGCGCTTTCTCTCGTGACTTTTCCGGAGTGCGCGTGTCTCTGTCTCTCTCTGTATCTCTCTCTCTTGTTCTGGAGCGCACCAATCCGGAGCGTGTCTCTCTCCCTCCCTCTCTCACGCGTCTATCTTTCTCTGTACCTCTCTCTCTCTCTTTATCTCTCTCTCTCTCTCTGTCTCTCTCTCTCTTCTCCGTATTTAAACCTCGGGTTTATCTTTACATGTTCTTTAAGGGTGATGTATTA
>JBBPDH010000034.1:11690368-11702737 GCA_037974565.1 Clupeocharax schoutedeni | reverse complement strand
GTATAAAAAACGAAAAATAAGAAATTGCACAGAAATGCATTCCTAAAAGTAATATTTTACGCACTATAATGTTTATCGCTGTTTATCTGATAAACAGTGGCTCTCGTTCAAATGTAAAGTTCTCCTCCAATATCAGTGCAATGATGAAAAAGCCTTTTTGGTTTGAACTGGTATCCCGCCCAGCACTAGTAAATGCCATTGGCTCATTTCCTACTAGTGGGAATTGGACTTCAATTGTTTTTTTTTTTGACAATGAATTAATTAAATCTGTTTAACACCCAGCAATAAGATTTAATTTACCTGAACAGTAACACTAGGCTGGTCAGTGAAATGCTTTACAGAATATGGTAAAAACAAAAGGTTGAAATATACACAGCACACAGTACTGTGCAAATGAGCCAACGCCACATTTCTTCATATTTTGCTTACAATAAGCCAGATTTTATTGCAATTTATTGTAGTCTTGAGCAATTTATTGTAGTCTTCAGGCTTTATCTAAGCACCTTTATCTTTAGGCTTTTTGCAGCCTGTCACAGTAACACATTAGTTCTCTTTCCTTTCATTTGATCTATTCAGTGTGTCAAAGATTAGATAGATGGTTTCATGAGCATCCAATAGCATTTTTGCACAAGGTGATTTGAAGCAAAAGATGAAGGAATTAGGGAGCGCTCAAGACTTTTGCACAGCACTGTATATGAGACCTCTATATTATTGGTAATGTGAGAGAATAGGAGTAATTATATTTCAGGGATACATGGTTAGGGTGTTTTGTCTATCACCAATTGATTTAATGGTTTAAGTAACTAATGCAGTTTTGTGACATTTTCACCCCACACACAGCCAGTATCATTATATGGGAGCACTTAATGTAGACATCTTCAAAATATAAGTACTGATTGCTACTGCAAATATGATATGGAAGCTAACTGGTGTACCTATGAACGTCATTGAACATCGTAAGTGAGATTGTACTGGAGTGGGTTTTCTCTCTTTCAATGATGTGACGAGTGCAAATAGTTCCTTCTAATAATTTCCGCCCAGATTTCTAAAGCATGCAGATACAATGTTTAACACTAAAATAGCAATTAAATGTGATGTTACATCCTTGGTGAACCAGCAGTAAGAATGGACGACCAATGAGTAGTCTTTCAGAGATTCTGAAATGTCACCAGAAAGAGAAACACAAACAATGTGGCAAAAATGTGTGCGTTGGTGAGGTGTGCACTCTGAGCATGCGATCTCATGTCAATGGGAAGTAAACTGTATTATGCCCTCATTCCTCTCAGGGTGGAGAGCAGGGTCCCTGTGCTGACCTGGCCGAAGGGGAGCCGCAGAGAAAAGTCAACATTCCTTCCGACTGATGTGGGATAGAAATGGTCTCTCCATTAACACCGAGCGAGGGAAGGGCGGGGGGGGGGTTTCCCCTTGTGTATTTTTTTTCATTTCCTAAATTGTGTATATCCTTATTTTTTATGGTATGTGGTGAAGACGAATTATGACTCTGGGGACACCGTCCCCATCTGTGTGATTTAATAATACGTTAGAAATGCTTGGGACTCTAAGCCTTGATGATATGTTCACGTCCTTTGGAGGAGCCGGAGTAACGCCAAATGACACAAAGCACCTTGCGACAGACCTGACAGATTGGAGCTGTAAAGACCCACACGTCTGTGATGTTTACAACCTCCACAGGTGGCCCCCTCAGGGTCGGGAGAACGTGCAGCAGCATGTCATCCACTTGTCCACTTCCCCATGAAGTAGAATCCTTTTATTATTATTATTGTTGTTTTTTTATTACAGTGTTCGTACCATTACGTTTCCTTGCGGACCCACCAAAGACGTTTGACTTCACACTCCCTTCCCCCTCGTACCAATTTCCTCTCCTAAATATTTACAGTAACACAGCAATGGGCAAATACGTCCATGAGCCAAGTAAACCTTCTCTTGCAGTGCACATCCCAGCACCCACCTTCTGCCAGACCTGGATTTCATCAAATTAGTTGGTCCCTCTGTTTCTGGTTCCCTCTTTCCCGTTTGGTTCCACCCATGTCTCCACACTACAGCAACTGATCTGTCTCCACACACTAAACTGCAGATACAGTGATCTTCTCATACTCTACAGTATTTACTGAGGCTAAGAGTCCCCGATTTCCATGCAGTTTCTAGACGCTTTGTAGTACATAGATCTCTTTTTGTTGTTGCTGTTGTTGAGTTTTATTTTAAACCTCGTTTTTGCTTCCTTTTTGTTTCTTTTGCTTTGCCAGTATATTAAAGTGTAATCATGTGCGTTGTGATATAGAAGTAGCTGTAGAAAACGCATTGTTTCCTTGTGGTAAGTGATTGAGATGCTGCCACGGATTTGAGACACTGATGAATGGTGCTATTTTGGACTTTAATCTGCTCCTTGGTAAGGTAGCCGAGATGGTTTTTATTTCATATATTCACGTTTGGAGGAGGCGTTGGTTCTTTGTCGTATGGTTATCGTAACTTTTGGTCTGGATGGACTCCACTCCCACTCCCACCCCCCAACCCTCCCCCACCTGTTGTTTCTGTGTGGCTTTCTCATTGGATTTCAAAGGATGGACATTAACAAAAGTGTCCCACAAGTGGAACAGTTTTCTCTGAGGAGACGATCTCTTGCATAAAAACAAAATAATAGTAAAGTCAGCGGGAGCAATCACAAAACTGCAATTTAAACAATGTTTTCCCTTTAAGGTTGAGAGCCAATATGGAGAGGTAGTTAAACTTCTTGGCACTAGTCGTTTTGGCAATATAGTGAAATAGCCAACCATCTGTGAGCTCTTCCTCCTTGATGTCGTAGGGTCAAGGATCTGTCTCTAGGAATGTATTTGCACAATCTAGCAGTTAATTTGGTTACACAGGAAATCCAAAAAAAAAAACATCACCCATCATAGATGTTGTTGTTTGATTTTTCTTTGCCGAGTTTCATTGGAAGAAAATCGTTTGAGGTGATTTCTCTTGAGGCATCTCTTTTCTCTTGCTTAAGGTGAAAAATTGCCCGTTTACCCAGGGAAACAGCAATGTCTGTTGCGTCTTCCTGCGGGCGATTCCGCTATGCCGGGTTTGTCAGTTGACCAGGTGGCTTGACTGTCCAACAGCTGTAGAAGGTACACAGTGCTGGACGGCCTAAACGTTGGCCAATCAGACTGAAAAACCTTGTTTGGTGGAAAGACCTCCTGGGATAGATTGGTTCAGGGTTCCCACTTTGCTGCACTCTCTTCACCAGCTGGTAATTACTGGATGTTTCTCGGGGGTCTGGGCATCCTCAGCGCCCGAGACCCCTGGCCACTCTGTACACAATCTGATCATGCTCTTTTCCAAGTTAAAAAAAAAAAATGATAATGTAGCACTGATATATGATAGTCTCATTGACATTTTTAAGGAATGAGTTTGTGAAGGAAATCGCCTTGAGGATAGGAACCAAAAAGCTTTATATTTATTCTTTTTAGGTAGTTCAGTTTAGTAGCCAAGTACTGTCCTGCAGTATTTGCAGTTTTGTCTTTGCTTCCAGTTAACACATACTTTTGAACAATCCTAATTCAGTGACCAACTTGAAAGCCCACATTAGTTTCTTTGTCTTCCATTTTTTTCCACTATAGTGGGGACCTTCCCAGCTTGCTCTAGACCTTCCCTAGTGCTGATGGCATATCAACAGCATGCTTTACGCTTTTTTTTTTTGTTTATTCATCTTGATACTAATTCTGTTTGCGTTTCCTCACATAGAGTAGGTGTGCCAGCTGTCTTGTAAATAGCGAGTAGCTTAGGCAGGGTCTGATGTAGGAGATACTATGTAATAACTATTGGTGTGTTTAAAAAAAAAAAAGTCAGCTTGTGATTGATAATGATTCACTCTGTATTGTACACAATTTTTGGCAATTTAACCAGTAGAATAAATATGCAAGCTCTCAAGATTGCGTCTTTTTTTGTTGTTGTTACTCTAGTGTCTTGGTTCGGACGTCGGTGAAAGTGAATAATACCATGCAACCATTTTGGCAAATCCTTAGAATATCTTGAATAATATACAACTCATGGTCTGTCATATGGTAGCCGTCGGGGCCTAGTGGTGGACGGTGGAAAATGAAAACCATAATTAAGTATAGCTTTCATTAGGCAAATCTCTTTGTGGCGGATTTCTGCTGGAAAAAAAAACTGTTCACAGCTGTAATCACATGGAAACTGTTGCAAAGGAAATTCTAGTTGGGCAATGCTTTGCCGACCTCAAAACTGCTCGGGCTTGGAACTCTAAAAGCTAGTTGTTTACACAAGCAACCCGCTCTTTCACTTTTTCCACAGATGTCATTATACATGTTTGGAAAATGCCACTATTCATTAACATATTTAGCTTCGCTCACTCACGTACACCCTCATGTTGAGTTAAAAGGCTACTCAAACAACTGAACATTAACACAAAAAAAATGCTATTAATACATCTGTTGCAAGCATGCCTACAGTGGCGTCACAATAGTTTCCAGTTAAAAGACTAGGAACCCCCCCTTTCCAACCACAAGAGATTTGGGGTAAGCTGTTTGAATTTTTCCCAGCTAGTTTACTGATGCAGAAGAAATTCAGACCGTCAGTATTCTTGCTCATAGCCAAATATGTCCATATTCATCAAGGTGGGGGGGGGGGGTTAATACCAATGGTATTCGAGAACCCCATGCTGGCCAAAAAAAAAAAAAACAATGGACAAAAATATAATAAAGGTTACCAGTTTATGAAATCTGCCCAATGGTTGAGGCAATGTAGAGGTACAAAATATATGTAACCTGATGCTAAAAACACATACTAGGCCATAATGCCCCCTTTAATTCGAGGCCTGTGCTTTGGTTCATTTGCCGTTAAGCAGATTTGAATAGGATATTTAAACGACTGACCCTAAATTCCGCTGTACCCGCTGCCTGATTTGACCTAATCTGTGTTACTTTGCTTTCTTGGTTAAAATCGGACTTGTTCCCTACCTTCTCGGTTTACTCCAACATCTGCTGCCTCCACAAAAAGTCCTTTCACTCGTGTGTGTTGCCAGTTGTTTGTTAGATGCTCACGTAACATTAATGCTTTTAACCAAGTTGGGAAGGAATTAATAAGGTGTCCATTTCTCAGTTAATGGTCCTCTGCGAGCAAACACTGAGCCAAAGGCTAAACGAAATCAGCCACTTTTGGTTGCAGCAGTAAGAGCCTTGATTAAAGGGTACGAAATTGCGAGCGCTGGGGAGGGGTCCACGTCATCTCCGAGCAGGGGCACAGAAACTGCACTGACGAACAGCTGATCTGATCTTCGTTCATATATAATCACCAGAACCTCAAGCAACAACATAAAACCACATCCCTTGCTGCAGCCTGAGGCTTTAATGGAGTCTTGAGCTTGGTGTTCTTCCTTGCCAATAGCTGGAAAGTCTGTTTTTAAGGAATACAGATGATTCATTTTAACCAGATGCACATCGAAGCACACGAATGATTTCCTTCGGGATAAGTAAAGTTTTCTGATTCTGATCCCCTAACAACTGAAAGGGGTAATCAGTCTAATGAGGGCCTTGCTGACAACCTTACACAACAAACTTCAGCTTGCTCTCTTTCCTAGGTTGAGGAGCTGTTGAAAGATGCAGCGAGGCTCTAAGGATATCTTGTTGAGCACATTGGATTAAATC
This sequence comes from Clupeocharax schoutedeni, assembly GCA_037974565.1. Taxonomy (NCBI): domain Eukaryota; kingdom Metazoa; phylum Chordata; class Actinopteri; order Characiformes; family Alestidae; genus Clupeocharax; species Clupeocharax schoutedeni. Next base: position 11,697,071 of record JBBPDH010000034.1, on the reverse strand, counting down.
ATCTAAACCAGTTATTCCTTTCCTTGATCCTGGAGTACCCCTGTCCTTCACTGTCTTTACTGCGTTTTCTTGCTATAATACTCCTGCTTCAGCTTGTTGATTTGATTAATCCTTGGTTAAGATGTTTAACATTAGAAAAGGCACAAATATGCTATACAGGAGAACCATTGCAATGCAAGGGTGGCCATAACTGAGAATGATTAGCCCTCCATTAACCTTCCTTAATGTTCTGAGGTACTACACTTGATCCAGGACCTGCTAAAGAAACTGGTTGGGTCATATGTACTGGATTAAGTGTGCAGGATTAGTGTGTAGATATTTAGGATGGATCTGGAAGTTCGAGCTGATTGGGGGTTCAGTCCTGGTCTGGAGATCTACCATCATTTGGAGTTCACATCCGACTTACCTGGATCAGGTATATTAGATTAGGGATTGAGATACACCTGGCAGAGTGGTGGATCCCCAGAACCAGGACTCGGCACACCTGCAGTAGATCTTTTTTAGCAGGGTTAGGCAGCCTTGTTTCAAACCAAGCGTTCTTAACTCTAGTCCTGAAGGACTGCCATGTACAGTTTCAGGTGATTCCTGCTCCAATTCAAGATACAACTGGAGCAGGGGTTCTCAAACTGGTCCTCGAGGACTGCCAGTAGACCAATGAAGACCATTTGGGGGTTGATACAAGCAGTTTTCTAAAGTATACAGTTCTCGCCTAGGAAGACCTGGTAGTCTGGCTTTAGTGGATTTGAATCAACAACTAGAAGATAGCAAGTTTAAATCCAACAAGTGGCCGGTACCCTGGTACATTTGCTGGCAATGCTGTATTGGTCACATATGGAGGAAAATGCCCAATGTCCATTTCAAAATGGATCAGTAAAGTGTTCCTACACCTTGGTTCCTTGTTCTCAGTCCTGAAGATGTACAGAAGGACACTCAAGTGTTTTCCGGGCTTCAACCCACTTTTTAAAAATGATCTGGGGTCAGGGATGCATAGCTCTGGTGTTGGAAGCTTGATATCCAGTACGGTTTGGTGATGTCCCTGCTCTAAGTCATCTGTTGATTTTCAGGTGTAGTGGGTATGTTGGAGAAGTTGTGCACCCATGTAGGGTTTTATAATTATCTGAGAAATTGGACCAATAATGATGGGTGTCATACAGAGCAGATCATGCCAAGTGTCTCCAGAACAAGGAAATGCTGCTATATAGCCAGTGACCTGAAAACACACAAAGCCCTTTAAGACAATATGAACGATGAGCATTCTGTTCACTAATTTGATAAGAGGTCTTCTCACAGGAAGAGTCGGTTATGGTATCCTGTTTACACGGGGGCCTAGTCTGAAGGTTGTTGTCCTCAAAGGCCCACAGGATGTTTCCAGGTCACCAGACGCAGATAAAATTGTTTGCATTCCCGAATGTATTTACAGACAGAAACGCTGCTCCGAAAACAGGGTTAAACTCGTACTCTGCTACGCCACAACCATCTGTAAACTGTTATAGCTTCAAGGTTTATGACTTGTTCATTCTCCAGAAAAAATTAAAAAAGAATGTCTAGCCCAGCGTTGTTAATATGCCCGAGAAAGGCTGCGCTTGAACTAATGCAAGATCTTTCAACTGCCAGTCTTCTAACGTTGGGATTATAGAGCCTGGGCCATGGGGAAGGCCAGATTTGCTTTTGATCAACATCACAAGCTCTACATGTGAGGGAGAAAATGTCCTGCCCGTTGCACACAAAGCAAAGTTTCACAGCCACGCTGCTCGACTCAGCCCTCCCCCTCCCCCTTCCCTCCACTCCCCTCCCTTTCACTTCACTCCTGCAAAATCTTTCGAGGTGAGCGAGTGCATTTGGCATGCTGTTTTTTTCCCTTTTGGCAACCTGCCACAGCTAACAGAATTGCGATGCTTATATAGCTTTGCTACAGATGTAGGCAGTGCCCTGGGTGTCAGGGAGGTGGACCAACAGGGAATCACAGTCAAAAATGCTGCTGCCAGCTGTGGTTCTTGGGACGACACACCTTCGTATCCGTCTGTAGGAAAACCTTATGCATTCACTTTGCCAGACCAAACACGTTCCTACTGTAAACGGGTACGTTGAGTTAGTACTCCGTCAAGTTGAGATGAGGACAAAGCTTGCACAAAAGTAAACAGCACCCGGAGACCGTATTGAAACAAAGCTCTGTTGCCAAACGATGAGTGAGCAATTATGTTACACCATGTAACGAGCCTGAGATTATATTTGGTTTGTACTGAGATGTTTGCATACGTTCGTTGGGTGCTACCGTATAGCAGCCTATACTTCAATAGGAGACACATATCTAGCACTTATATAGGAATTCCTGTTTTTTCCCCAACATTTCTGCATAATTCGGTCACTAAACCCATACAGGGCTAAGTCTTTACCACCCATACCTACCAGTGACCCTTCTGAGTCTTCTGCATCTTTTGTATGTATTCCGATCATGGTAAATTATTGGTAAATGTGTTTTCTGTTGGTGCTATTTTGCCATAGAACGTCCTGCATATATTTCTGCTCCTTATATATATTTTAGCAATCCATTTTCAGGCAACAGCTTATCTCAAAACCATAGTAAATTAATCTTGTAGACATCAGGCCACACTTTAATAAGAATTAGCATCCTGTGGTGCAGCTTTTACAGGCATTACATGGTTGGTACATCTGGTTCCATTCACTACTACTTTGAAATGCTTAGACTCGGCAAGTTTCACACCAAACCACTTTGAATGACTTTGTCAGTCTTTACCAGTTCATAATGTAGACAGTGGAGTTTATTTAAAATGGAGTGTAATTCAAGTGGAATTCCACTTTAAGGAATTATCTGAAATTGTTGTATAATGTCAAATGATTGTATCATAGGTCGCTGTATAGGCACTGTGGGATAAGCTCCAGCACACCCTGTGGCTCAGATAATGAATGAAGGAACATGGCTGAACCTTTGAGACTTCAAATAAAACAAATATTCACACTTAATTCTAGCTATAATGATAAAATGCATGAATTGTATGACACTGTCTTTTCCCTACAAGACATTATTCTTCCTCTGGTGGGGAGATAATCTCTGGTAAGACATGTTTAGACGTTTCCTGTATTTGCCTCTTAAGACCATTGAGTAAGTCAGCAATTGCTAAAGAGCACTTGGAGCCCTGTCTGAGAGGGGTGGATTAATTGTCCCATCCAGCCAAGATGGCCTGAGCAAGTTTTGGGATGCCCTCTACTGGTGGCAAGCTGCATGTAGTCTTGAACTGTGGCAACAGTAAAGATGAACCAAAACTGCTGTTGTCAAGGATCTTTATTGACAAGAATCAAGTGTCCAGCTCAGCTACAGAAAATCATGTTCAGTGTTTTTTGTTTCTTAACAGCAGAGAAAGACAAGAGTGTAACTGTGCAAAAACAATACGAGGAAATCAGCAGCAACATTTCCTACAGCAGAGAGAAGTCATTCTAACATCTGGACACGAAAGTAGTAACGCAAGGTCTTTCCACCATATTATCCACATATACTACAGCGAGGTTGAGAATATTTAATACTGTAAAATAAATCAGCATCAACACTGCCAATGTAACACCATAAAGACTGTGGTGCTGTACAAGTGGTCCATTATCCTTCATATGATTGTCAGAATGGATGGTTTTGACAAACTCTTGATTGGTTATAAATATGCTCTTATTTGTATTGACAAGACCCCAAGAACCCAGTGTCTTCTGAGTCTTTACGGAGGCTTATGGTGCTTCGTTGTAGAAAGGAGCTCTGCTTGCAGCCTCCTCCTAAACCCTGAATACTTCTGGGTCTCTGTACAGGCCTACAACACTGGACTCTCTGTCCCTTTCCCCTCCTGACCTTTGAAGAAAAGAGGTCATGTTTCGTTTTTCGTCCGAGGCCCGTGCACAGTCTTCACCACCTTGGCGCTGCTCTTTGTCTCCTGCCCGGAACTCTCTGACAGGTCGTCTTTGGAGCTGTTCTTCTTCTGCAGCAAGAAAAACACAGACCTCTCAATGGTCACCCAAACATTTTCAGCGTAAAAACATCACCGAAACCCCCCCCCACTCAAACCACATCCAGACCTTTATTCGAGTGGAGCAGACTTGTGAATGTGGTTTAGAAAAGAATATTAAACGAAAATGGAGCTGAAGGCTGTGAGCAGCATTTTTTAGACAACAGCGTCTGTTTTCACAAACCACCTCGAGAACAGCGTTGCTGATCTAGAATCAGTTTCTGTAGTGTTATCTGAGATGTCTGTCGGTAGCAGAGACGTTGTGCTCATTTTGTAGATCATAGTGGGTCGTACTGTGTCCTAAACCACATTAACAAGACTGCTTGACCCTCTTGGTTGAGAGTTTTGTCTGTGTACTGTCAGAAAAGATTTTTGTTTTGTTTTTAGCCATGTTAAGTCTTCAAGGACTCCAAGACATGATGTGCGTGTTTATCTTAAAGTTCTCTACAAATTAAAAGGTTTTCCTAAAACTGCAAACCCAATGTGAAGTAAAAATTGAGCTTTATGTTCTACATTAATGCTGCACTGTAGCAGAAAAGGGGCATTTACATTCATTCTATTTCAAAAGCCAGCAATGCGAATGGATTATATGAACTGGTTTGGTCTGTTTTAGTTTCGGTTCAGGACCATTAGGGCAAAGCAGGGCAAGTTTATATCGTATAACACATTTTACACACAGAGGTCATTTAATGTGCGTTACAGAGAAAAAAAGCATTTAAGATTAACAAACGTAAATAAAGCAATATGAAAGAAAACAGATAAATGTTCATGATGTTTTTTCCTTTTAAGGTGGGAGATCCGATCTCCATGGTGATCTGGGCTACATAGTGACTAAGGGCATTTTCACCCTGGTTTAATTCTGACCCGGGTTCCATGATCTAAGAAATCATCCAGGCTGACATCTCAGAGGTACATTCAGGGCCTAAACCACTGAGTGTCTAGTTACAGACTTAGTCATTCTGGAAGATTTACACCCTTTGCACACTATACACTGCTGTACTGTCACTTTATTGTATTGTGTCTGTCGTACCTTGAACTTTGTTCAGAACTGCTAACTGCCTCGTGCAATAACAGTACTCACTCATCACACTACACGGTACATCACATTACTGCTACATAGTTGTCTATTCACACTGTTCTGTTACACTGCTGTGTTGTCTATTTATTGTATTGTTTCTGTTGAAACTTGGCGTCTGTTGAATGTTATGTTGCAACATGGTCCATGCAGAAACGTCACATCACACTATGTACGTGTTCACAGCTGTGGATGACCTTGAACCTACATCACTAGAGGTATCTTTTTTAAAAAAGCTAATAAATTTGGTAATTTCCTGGGTGAGCTTGTACAATCAGACCAAAATGTGGCCAGAGGGGCTCCAGGAACAGGGCTGAAAACAGAAGGGGGTGTGACTGACCTGAGGGGTGGAGGTGTTGGACCCAGGCACATCTGCAGTGCGGGTAACAGGGAGTGGGGGCACCAGATCGGTCCGAGAGCTATAAAGGAGTGAGGGTCGTGGTGGGGTCAAAATATTACCAAAAAAAAAAAAACAAAACAGTAAAATTACGCTGTGACCTGTGGAGGGGAAATGTGATCTTTGCACAAATGTGTACTTACTTGACCTCTGAGAGGACAGATCTCTCGCCGTCGGAGCAGTGTGAGCGCCGGTACTGCCGGAAGCTGCGGGGAGAGTGTGAGTGCCGGATACGGATTGGATCACCTTGGGTTCTGCAATGAGATCCGCACAGTGACTTTGCGTGCCAGGCCTCCTGAGCAGTTCAGTGCAAAATCTCTGCATAGCCTGATGTGCAGACGCACCTATAGACCAAGAAGCTGCTCGAGCATTTCATTTATAGCATGTCCCACCAGGGACCGCTCTGGAGGTGCAGCATCTTGAATTATTTATGATGTGTTATGAACACCTTTGTGTGGTGAAGAATACAAAGAGGAAGGAGAGATGACCCAGTTTGGGATGCACCATTTAAGACAAGACGTCCTGCTCAGAGATGCATATTTCAAATTTCAAATTATAATCGTGGAAGTTTTGGGGTTTTTTGGTCATATTTTGCATTCAAAATGACCGTCCTGTTTGTGCATTTAAAAGGTCTATATTTCTACATAAACGGGAGCCCAATAAACGGGAGCCCAATAAAAAATAAGACAAAAATATTGCACTTGCTGTACTTACTTATTGTGTCCTTTATTTACTTTTTAAAATCGGATAATGTTGAGCTCATTTGCAGAAATATAGAAAATTCAAAGGGGTCACAAATTTTCAAGCACCCGTATATGAAGGTAAATGCTGTCACACTTCTGTGTGACAATACAGAGGGTGAATGGGGTATAAATGCTTCTAGGTGGTTTCTAGGCATCATTGCTAATATACATAAGCAATTTCCCGCGGGATCAGTAAAGTTTTCTGATTCTGATCATCTAGGTGTTTATTTGGCTTCTTTTATATTTAACCTGAAGGGCCTTCATCATTCTAACATTTGAGTATTCACTAAAAAATAAAAACCCAATGGTAATAAATGTAATTGTAGGAGAAGATACTCAGTGCGGGTTCTATAGCAACATAAGGTGCGGGATTTATTGGCGGCTGGGTAGCCTAGTGGTTAAGGCAGCCGCCCTGCGACCAGAAAGTCCGGGTTCGATCCCCAAGACCGCTAAGCACCGCCGAGGTACCCTGAGCAAGGTACCG
>JBBPDH010000034.1:11654915-11667605 GCA_037974565.1 Clupeocharax schoutedeni | reverse complement strand
TTCCCGATTTCCGATCCCGTCATTTAGGTCAGGATCGGACCGATACCGATACAGAATATCGGATCGGGACATCCCTAAGAATAACATATAAATGTAGGAAATGTAGGGTTTGTACCGCTTTTCATGCTGATTTTAAATCTGGAATTAGCTACTTACATTTTCTGATATGATAGCCTAAGGACGTCACGGAATTTAACAACAACTCTCTGTAAATCAAGTATAGCTTTATTGTCATTCTGGTCAAATACATTAAATATACAGTGAGACAAAACATCATCCTCCTGGACCATAAGTGCAGCATACAATACAACAGCAGCAGAGTCAGACATATAAACAGTGATATATTATGGGGTCACACAACATGGAGTTAATAATAATACAGCATTGTACACACTTCGTACACACTTGATGTACAAAGTCTTGCTTTTGTAGAAGGTGATGAGGCATTTTAGGGTAGAACATGCAATACACACACCACCCATCTCTGCGCTTCCATGAAAGTGTAAGTCGTATTCAATAAAAATTATATTCAACAATGTAGTATATAATAAAAATAGTATTCAACAAAGTTGTCTTAAATAAATTGTGAAGTCAAAAATGATGCAGGTGAATCTTTTAATGAATATTTGGTGAAAAAAAGACATTACTGTTAATGCTGATGAATGGTGGTTACAAAAATAATGTACTCACAATGTGTTATAAAAAGCTGTTCTCTTAAATAACACTGACAATATTATCAGCTTACAAGACAAACTAGTACGGCCATAAAGCAATTGTATTATTGGTGTATTATCACCATAACTTTGCAAACATCTAGTTTATATACTGTACCAGCATCAACTATCTAGTATGGCACAGATTAACCAATGGTTGTTCAATGGGTTCCTCATCACTAAACACAGTCCAGTTTACTGCAGGTTCATTGCTGATGAAGGCCCTGCAGCAAACATGGCTATAAAGTTATAATTTCTCTCATTTTCTCTGCGAACCCTTTTATGTTTTCTCTCTCCATCTCATCCACGGACACAGAGCCAAAAGGGGAGGAGTTTCAAGAGTTCAATAAAGAAAAGAACCAATGGGCCGCCGATCTACGAGTCTCCCTGACTGGTCAGGCAAATAAATAAATGAACAAACGAATAAGCGGTGTTGGCCCTAATAGAACGTTGGCCCATCTGTGTGTCAAAATTTGACTTTGCACTTAAGATGCATTTAAGAAACGCTAGTGCTTACGTTTTAGTAAAAAAACTACATACAAGTACATTGTAAACTCACAATATACCTTACTGAAAAAGTTGACATGATTGTAAAAACTAAAATCCTAAATCAGATTTAATACCAGCTAACTAATGCAGATCTAAAATCAGCCTGAAAACTGAAAAGAATATTGTAGTTTCTAATGACTGCGCATTTTTTTTTTGTTGTTGACCTGTGGGCCTCTGTGAGGTCAGTGCAATGAGAGGCCACTAGGTGTCAGTGTTTGGAGGGGGTTTGACTGCGCATGCGCAGGAACAGACCCATCATGGCGTGAGGGTCCGGAGTAAACGGTGTTTGGGTTGAAATTCAGACACAAAAGAAACAACAGAAACTTTTTCCCGCACTGCAGAGGAGCGACCGCGCTGCCCGGCGAGACAGCCCGAGAGCCGCATCGGTTCAGGGTCCGGACAGCATGCTGAGGGCGAGCGGTATGGCCCCGCGGCTGTAGAAAGGAGGAAAGTTTGGAGGGTGGAGGAGTTGGAGCAGGTGAGAAACTACACCTTCATGCTAACCGGCTAGGCTAACGCACCCTACACAAAGTGACGCTGCTCTTCTTTTTATCACTTTATTCTTTTATTTACGGCTCTGTTATCGCTCTCACTTTCTCCACGACCGCGTCATGTTTTACTCCGAGTGTTTTCTGAGCCAGCTCTCTCATCTGAAGCCAGAAACGCTTTTATCCGAGTTTTATTCTGGGCTCCGGATGAGAGGAGCTATATCGGGAAGGCTAAATCCCCCCAACCGCCTCTGCCTGGTCCCCTGCCCGCCTGGGATCCTCTCTGAGAGCCCCTTCCAATGCCAGGGAAAGTAGTGAGGTTGTGGTTTGGAAAGTGTCACTTTTGAGGTGTCTGTTGGAAAAAGAAAGTGGATGGAAAACAGAAAAGTGTGTTTTGGGGAAGACTAGAGAACTGTTTTGATTGCTGCACTTCAGTCCGTTCACATTGTTGTTTTTGTGGTCCAGCGACATATTCGGACAGTTATTTACATTTAATCAAAGTACAAACATCAATTTGCACCTCTGAGTTCTCACATTGTAATACTTTTCTCATGTTTGAGAGGTAGAGACTCTTCCTCAGCTACATTTTAGACATTAACCGTTTCTGAGTCTCTTTTTTTGCCTTTGGCACCCTGTGACCACATTCATGAGAGATAAAGTCTTACCTCAGTTAATTATGCATATAAAATGTACAGAACAAGTAAATAACAAAGTGTGATATCAGGTAGAGATATATCAGCTGTACTAGAATAGACCAGCATTTAAGGACATTAAATAAATGACTAAGCACTATCTGCATGGATGTAATCAACAGATACATGACTAGCACAAGCAGTATATCAATAGCAGCAAGTCAGTATTAAGAATACGTAATTAAGGCACTAAACAGTATTAAACGGTACTTCACTTTGCATTTCAGACTCAAATAGGGCTGCGTTATATGGACAAATCAATACTGTATTGTGATTTTTCTGGCTTCAGCAGTTTAGCCATGTCCATTTATGCACTGACTCCAACATTTTTAGTGACTTAAATAAGACTTTGGGTTAGATTCATCAGAACACCCATTAACCTGGCGCTGTGATTGGTCACTTTGATAAGAGGCTCATTGCAGCCATAAGTGATATCAGTATTTTAGAGACTGAGATTGCAATAACGTTACGTGACATTATGTTTTATGCAGAAGAACATGACATGAGCAGTGCCTCACCTCCTATGTGGATAGATCTGTGGTCACTTGCCCTCCTTCTTGAGATCCACTACTCTGCTCAGAGTTAAGCATTTTACATGGTTCAGCCAATCAGGCGCTTCTGAAGAGCTTAATTTGCTTGAGCAGGTGTGACAGACTGCAGTTGAAACTCGTCTCCACAGTTAGGGAAATCTCCAGAACCAGGGCTACAGCAGCAGTGTTGGATTTGTTAAGAAATTCTTTTGTAGTTAAAGTGTTTTCTATACAGGACGTTTTAACTCTGACAGGTGAGTCTAAAAGAAATTTGCGTTAATTTGATTTCATCACTGTCAGTGAGGCCTGTTTTACCGAGCCAGTCCTCTTTGGATCGTGATGAAGGGCTTTGCTGAAGAGCTTTTTTGTGTTTATCTAAAAGATTCTGGTGTCTACCCTGCCTAGGGGACACCTCTGGTGGTGTAGCTTGGCTTCCTTTGTGAGATAAACGTGGCCAGCGATTGAAGCCGAGATTGGATTGAAGGTCTTTTGAAAAGGTCTCTTTGCTTTTGATGTATGTTGGATCGTTTGTGTGATTCTGAGGATGCTCTGCTGCTTGAGTTTCTTCTTTATTCGTGTCACGGTGGCGGAGAAGGCCCCATGTCCCAGGCTGGAGCGTACTTGTAAAGAAACACTTATTGCCATTTTTCACTTTCAGTAATTGGCTTTGTGAGAGATCTCGAGAGCTTTGAGGTGTTGTCATGTTTTTTTCTTGCACTTACACACCTCTTGAACATGTAATGGAGGGCATTCGTTTTCTTATTGGTCTTAAGTTTTATGTTAGTCATTACTATTCTTTTGATGACTGGAAATTGACACAGCTGTTGAATTTTGGCAAAATTTCACAGTATTTTTTTATTCAGATTTTTGATTGGTTGAGCAGGTCCTGAGTACAGATTGTGTAAAAGTTACATTTTTGTGGTCGAGTCGCCTTTGCAATGTATAGGGTGAGACCTTTTCGCGCGGGAGCAGTTCGGTCCACCCACTTTCAGCTGTTCTTAACCATTAAAGGCTTGGTAATAGACGTGAGTTAGCGCCTCCTGCTTTGTGGTTAAGTGGTAAAATGTGGCGCACTGATTGTCGAGTCAGAAGTAGTGCAGGATTGGTATTTCACCCTGACTTAAAAACAAATGGATAGGTAAAAGCAGTTTTACAGCAACTGTGCAATCACACTTCACATTTTCTTTTGTAAATGCAGTCTAGTCACTTGATTGTGCTGCTCAAACGTTCATGCTTTCTTAGAAGATACTTTTTTGCAAAGTGAGGGCAGTTATGGATGCAGGAAATCTTCACTACTAAAAGACACAATTCAGGCTTAATTACATATCAGAAATGTTCGTCTTTGTTGGCTCCCTCAGCACTGACCATTTTCCCACACAGGGGATGAAGTGTGGGACATTCCTATTGAGGGCAGCTCTGGGAGAGGACTGTTGAACAAGGGTCTCTGCCAATGTTCATTTTCAAGTCTTTCAGAGTCTCAGACCTAATTTGCATGAAAAGGGGTGAAAAAAAGCCCACCAGAGTACATCCTCCTCCTTCCAGGCAATCTATTCAGTTCCTCAGTTAAAAAAAGTCCAGGCAGTTCAGTGTGATTTAGCCCAATGTTGACAAGGCCTTATTCAGAGGCAGTAATTCTTAAGGTTCTTATTCTGGGTGGAAAATTCTGCTACACTTGCAGCAATGCACATGGACACAAAGGGGCTCTGGGGTTGAATGGTACAGATAGCGTTGAGATGTGGAGCCTGGTTCAACACAGCGTCAATTCACAGGAAAATAAAGCTGCCAGTTCAGGGTAGCTTAGTAATTAACTGAAATTTATTTTTATTAATTTGTTTTCAATAAACTAGCTTTGTTTTTGTGCTGTCACAAAACCAAATTTTCCACTTATGGGATTAGAAAAGGTTTATCTTATTCAGCACATTTAAACACTGCTTCAGCAGCAGTGTAGCCCCGCCCATTAATGCACTGATTCATCAGACCGCTTTAATGGATTACACAATACCATCGATTCATCAGAACATCAGTAATTCACCTGTAGCTGTGAGTGGTCACTCTATCAAACCCTCTAGGAAACCTTACCAACGAGCCCTCGTTTGTAATTTTAGCCCGAGTGGATCATGCGTTATTCCCCAAAATCTGCTCACATCGTTGGGTGTCCCAGTTTTAAAGTGTACTGGTAGCGTGTTCGGGGTATGGAAATATATATATATATCCTCCCCATTCTCGCGCGTATATATATATATATATATATATATATATAGATGTGTGTGTGTGTGTGTGAATGGAGAAAAAATAATATATATGTACACTCAAATGTGGCTTTTTCTTGGGGTGTGCGGATCTGCCCAGGGAAGTTACGTTACTCTTTTAGTCATTTATTTAAAAATACCTTAAATACACCATTTAGTTCATTAATCTTAATACTGGGTCTAGGCAAAATGACCATATGTATTGTGATGTCATGTCTGAACTTATTGTGGATTTTGTCAGTACTAAAATCACACTTATTTTGTTGTAAATAATACAAAATTAGGATCAGTTGGAGAAACTATTGACATGCAGTATTGATCAATATCAATAAAAAACCTGATTACCCCTAATTAACACATCAACATATCTTATCAAAATTAAGTACATTTCTGGAAATACAACAGCCCTACGTTTGAATGGTTTGAAAAGAGCCATAAATTGACCCCTTAACCCTTCTGTGTGTCAAGTCACAAGAGTGTGGAGTCTAATGCTGTTGACTGCTGTTAGTTATTGGAGATCCAAGATTACAGCTGATATGGCACCATCTTTACACGTAGAGTGTCAGTATTTATGCTTTTATGTTTGACAGTCAATCAGTAACTAAATCATACTAAACTCGGGCTGACAGGGCTCATGAATTTTTTTACTTGGTAGCACTGGAGCTCCCAACTTCAAATAGTTAGGAGCACCATCAAAAATTTAGGAGCCCTCAACAAAAATTTATGAGCACCACAACTACAAATTGTATATTAACAGATTTCTTTAATTTAAAAACTACACCAATCAACACTAACAACAAGCAGCTACAACAAATCACTGAAGATTTACATTTCCTGTGACCAGGATTTGAAATTCGGTCTTCTGACAATTTGCCACACAGTTGTCCCTGCAGTTCTTGAGTTTGGCACTCTCACCGTGTTTGACCAAGCTCTTGCGCTAAAAGTGCGTAGATTCAGTGGCGAACGCTGTGTTACCACAGGTTTTACAGTGAATGCATTGCATAGATCCATTTTCTTAGCGAAGTATTTCAACCATTCTCTCTGAAAATATATATATGCATTCTTGAATAATTTTGTCTTGCCTCTCTACAACCTTTAAACACTGCTATAAATTAGGCCTGGTTTACACTGTCAGTTAAATGTGGCCCAATTCCGATTTTCTGCTCATGTGTGACACAGGTCGGATCTGTTCCATGACAGTGTAAACAGGAAAAAAACGCATGCATTCCGATATTCTGAGATCGGTTTCAGGCCTTGTTCATATGTGGATATAAATCAGATCTGTGCCGATGTGACTGTTAACAGGCAGATCGAATTTTCCTAGGCGTTGTGTTCTGTACGTCATTAAGTCACTGACTATCAGGCACACTGATGCGCTGCTGATCCCAAACAGATGCGCTGATGTGCAATAGCCTGCGCCTGCTGCAAGCCACCAGAGGGTGACCCCGAGGCACGTCTTTCCAGGGATGGCCGGCGAAATGTCGTGTCGTAAGAGAGGAATGCGGACAAACGTTGACGCAGCAAATTGAAAGTTGGCTCATTCTAAAATTTCGGACCCACTGCTCCTCGCTAAAGCCTGCCACAGTATTCTCCACCAATCCTGAGATCTCTCACGCACCCAGACCTTCCTCTGAACGGTCGAGGCCATAATAACTGAAGCAGATGCGCAGCTGCAACAATTGCCCTTTTCCTTTTCCAACTCGAAATCATGCTGTTATTTGGTGAATTTATCGCAGAGCCAGCATTAAGCATATTTCGCGTTCGTCCATCTTGGCTACTGTGTGGAGTAACAACCCCCCTTTGCTATAGCAAGTGTAAACAAGCAAATCGGATTTGGGTCACAAATTTAAAAAACGTGCAAACGTGTAAAAAAATCTGATCTAGGCAACAAATCAGAATTGAGCATCAAGATCTGCAGTGTAAACAAGGCCATAATGACTGCTGATCCCATTTGATTCCATCATTTTCCTTAATAATCACCTTCTTAGTTAAACTTAAGGGGGCTAATCAATATGCAGTATTTTTCAAGGAACTAAGACTTTTAAGGTACTCCAAACTTGTGTAAAGATGTGTAAAGATTTAAATCAATTTTTTCATTTCTATTTTAACATCTGATGCGTTTCGTCAAAAATGACAAAAAAAAAGGTCCTGAGATTAAATATCATTGACAATATGTACAAATATAATATACAAACATTACAAATAAACCACATGATCCTGGAAATGCCGTCCTGAAACTGTAGTCTCCGCTATACCATCGCATTAGGTAGGTGGCGCTGTTACGAAATAAAACACTGTAAAATAATTCTTTACATTTTGTGCAACTATTGAGCAAATCTGACTCTTTTCCAAGTAAACTGAAAAAATCACATTGCCGTGCTCCTTCGGTTACATGCCTGTATAAAAAGTCTTTATGGTGTGTTTATCACCCTCCATATTCATTCCTAACTACAATGGCACTCTAACCATAGCAACCACAGCTGTCAAACCCAAGCATACTGTCAAGCGAGTGTAAGTCAAACGTGTGCAACCATCATCAAGGTGAACATCTTACCACTGATGAGGAGATATAGCTGTCAATATCTGCACCTAAAATCCTCCCCAACGTTTTTTTGGCCAATAAATCCAATGTGGGTGGGCCTGAGGCCTCATGAGGGACTGACATGAAATAAAGGCTCAGTTAGAACTGACTAATCAATCCTCAGGCCGCTAATGTGAAGTCTGAGGTAGAATGAATCCGACCAGTACTACTTCAGACTTCATGTATCATATATGTGTGTCTGTGTGTATATCGATACCAGTGCTTTTATTGATCCGATTAATTAATTAATTAATTAATTAATTAATTGTGTGCTGAAAATAAAGACGTCACATGACAGGATGATTCAACAGTTAATATTTGTTGTGGTTTTTTTGTTAGTTTATTTTAGAGTTGGGCCGTTAACGGCAATTACGCGTGTTAACGCACAAGATTGTTATCGCGCGATAAAAAAATATATCGCTGTTAACGCCCCCCCCCCCCCGGTCCTCACCTGGCAGGCTATGATGCATCTCACCTTGATATTTAAGAGGAATGTACAGTTCATGCAGTTTTTGTATCTCCTCCAGACTTAGTTTCACTTTCGTTTTTCATTTTGGGCCTGTGCACGCAAATTTGAAACCTGTCTCTGGGGACGGGGAGAGGGTGGGGTTGGGTGGGAATTCGGGGTGGGGGGTTAATTATCGGCATTAACACGCGTTAACGCGAAGATTCCATGCGATTAACGCCGTAAAAATAAATTAATTGATGCCCACCTCTAGTTTATTTTGAGCTCCTGAGTTTCCTGTATTTACAAGGAAGAGCGATCGCTACAAATGATTAAGGCGTTTAGCATTGCAAGAGTGCACTCTTTGAAACAAAAGTGTGCATCCTAATATTGTTGCATCCTAATTGTGTCTGCAGGCCTGTTCACGTTTTGCATCTCAGCTGCACATTTTGACTGCAGTGTGTGTTTATCCAAATGATTCTTCCAGGTTACACTAAAGATAGCGGCCATCAGGGCACTCGGCTGTTTAAATGAATGCAGATGTGAAATTGTATTATTATTTTTTTTAAAACATCAGTCAAATCATCGAAATACCTGTACAGTGACAAAACACAGGACTGAATTGATTTATTTTAAGCAAAAATGCTATTTTTCAGCTAAACAAACCACCTACAGCTGTTTTACTGTTATGGGTTTGCTATTATTCCAGACTTGAACTGAGCAATATGATGTTTTTGATTAATTATGATGCAACAGAAGATGGAATGGGAGTCAGTGATGACCAGAATTGCCTCTATTGAATATTTATTGTTATTGTTATTACTATTAAGTAGGGATGCACCGATTGTTGGGCCAGTGATCAGAAACGGACGATTTTTGGCCTGATCAGTAATCGGCTGATCACTCACGCATATTGCCGATTTCAAACCGATCTTTTTTTCGGGGGGTTATTTATTTGTTTATGTATTACATTTTATTTATTTGAATTTGTGAAGAAAATTTATGAGAAAAACGCTTTATATTAAAGAAAATCAGATTTTTGTTTGTATTTGCTGTAGAGCTGCCACTATAATATGTCACTACTTTAAAAGTAACCAGTAAACAGGGACTCCCATGTTACATTAAAAAAGCTGAAACCCATTTTTTGTGTCGTTGTCGTCGACTACTTGCAGCAGCTCTAATTTTCTGTTATCTGGGGGAAAAAATCGGTATCGGCCGATCACACACAAAATCGGTAATCAGAATCAGCCAAGAAAATTGCAATCGGTGCATCCCTAATATTAAGACTACTCATATAATTCAGCGCTGTAGCCACAGGGTGCCCCGGCCTACCGATACCCTCTCACAAAATGCTTTTCACATCACACCATCATCACAATAAATCGTCTGTTAATAGTCATCGGAGTATCAGTCTCTGCAATACTAATCTCGTGCAAGGATGCATTGCCTCTAATGGATCAGTGTTTGACAGGGAGACCAGTCACAGATCCAGGTGAGTTACTGGGTGTTCTGGTGAATCAAGGTAATCCAACACTTCACTTTTAACCGTTAAAGCTTTTGGTAATCAGTGTATAAATGACACTGAGCTACACTGCTGTAGCCAGAATCAAGAGATATATTTAAATGTGTGGGTTTTGTGACCTCAGAAAAACTATGATGTGAAAATAGGCTGTTTTGTAGGGAGTCTGTGTAACATTTCAAACTTTTGAGAAGTATGAATAAGCAACATTAGTAGTTTTGGAGTAAATCATGTGGCATTACAGGCAGCTTATCCAGTTTAAATATTGCAACTTACTGTGCATCATGAAAATCATCATAGGTTCAAATCAATCGCTGGTTTGGGGAAAAGCCTCATTCCTGCATTTATTTGAGACCCTACAGAAACGATGCATTAGGTGTTAATTAGTGCTGATCTGTAATGTGAGCATTGCCTTATTGATCCGCTTGCTCCATTATATGACCTTCAGGCATTATGACCACCCTCTCCCTCCCCCACCCTCCACATACCCGGAGCTGCCACCCGCTCCACTGCCCCATAAGAGCTTTAATTGAGTCGGGGAGGGAAGCAGCTGTGCTCGGAGCTGGAAGCAGGCCAGCCAGCATCAGCCACTGCAGCACCGGCCTGGACAGGCTCGCCCTCTGATTGGCTCCTGTGTGCACCCATGTGACCGGGCTGGCTGGCTGGGTGCTCTCGTGCAAATGACACAGTCGAAGGGGAGATGGGATGGAGGCTGTCACTGGTTTCGAAATGGGGTAGGTTCGTCTTTTGCGTGTCTTTATACAGGGAGAATGTACCGACATGGTGTTATGTGCTTCCATCTCATTGTGGGGATTATTATCAGCCCTGGGAGAAAGAGTATGGCGTCGCGTCTGAATGGAGAGGTGGTTCCTCTAAGCCTTTTGTTTTGATGGTTGCTTGTTGAGAGGCAGACAGGCAGGGTGTGGGGGATGTGCATGGATACTCATGCTTGCTTTATCATCGAGAGGCTGTAACAAAAAGGGCTGGAGAACAGCAGAAGAGAAGGAAAATTATGACTGCAACACATTTCATGGGGATTTGAACCAAAAATGGAAACGTAAGCTTTAATAGCCAATATGGTGGCGTGTAGAGGGACTGGTGCACAGGTTTGTACCAGCGATGCTGTAACAAAGCAGATGTGTGGAATCATCTCTGAAACCCGATCTGACCTGCAATGACGTTATTTTATATGTGACTGAGGTGTTTTTCCCAGGCTGAGTGTTGCCGTGCAGAATAGAGCTCAAGGTGTGCAATAATGTGAATAAGTGATTACCCCCACTGTGTCTTTGTGAACTGAAGGCAAATGAAGGGAAGGGCATTTGCAATCTTGCAGCTGACTGCAGGCTTTTTTAGTCCTGAGGGGGGTAACCACACTCCAATCATGCTTCCACACCTTACTGCACCCCAGGTGAACATCATGAACACAGAAAAAGCCAGCTTTGTAACAAAATGGACTCCACCTTGAGGTTATGTTGGTTCACTTTGTGAAAAACAGTGGCTGCATTTTCTGTTTTTGATCATTTCCGTCTGTGTAAGGATGTCCCATAAAATATTCATGAGGCATCGCTAATCCTCGTCTTCTTGGTGTTGCCTTTTTTTGGTGGCTCCTCTTGCTCCCTCAAACCTTTTGTGGTGCTGTCGACCATCTTAGTTGCTTTAGATTCTCCGCTTTGCCTTTGCTTGTCAAAAAGAGTGTTGATTACAGCAGTGTTTGTTTCACTCTTGCTGCCGTGGAATAATGCAATGCAACAAAAAGGTAGTACATAAATGACAAATTGGTTTAATAGGAATGTAAATGTGTTTTAATTGCAATTTGCTCCCCCCCCCCGTGCACCATTTCCCCTATTGACTGAGTATTCTCCGTATGTGTGTCAGCAGATATGTGTCAGCAGATTTCTGTGGCAGTTGGCTGCTTCTGTCTGTGATTAGTGCCATTTGTAAAGCACTCCCATCATTTGCGGTATCATATGGAATGGCCATTTAGGAGAATCTCCTGATCTAATTGATGTCATAGGAGGAGGAAATAATTGCTGTTATTTAATAGAATGAGTCTTATTGTGTTTTAAGCATCCTGCAGGCCAGTTTTATTTCATTGTTTGGCCAATATTTATAACCCATGGCTTTATCAGCGTCAGTGAAAATACTGCAGGTAATGCAGGTAGGATTCAGACCTGATGAGGCAAAACTGTACATGGTCGTGTCACTGCTTGACCAAAGTCACCTGAATGAAATGCCATCATGGTTAAAATGAGGGAGCGGAATTTTGCCCATCTGCCAATATATTTTTCATGTATATGTCTGTCAGTGCTGATGCCGATTCTCAGAATTTGATACTAATTTCAGTGTTTAGTTTTGAAGTAAAAGAATCAATAAATAAATGCTAATGGTTAAAACATAAAATTGAACAAATGTCTCCAAATTTAGTTTCAAGCACATTATACTACATGTTTAAATGGATCTGGTGCAGTGGGAATGTTGGATAAAAGACATTGTGTTACTCAAGTTTTTATATCTGGTTGTGGTGATGACGCACAAAAGCTAAATATGATAAACGTTTCGATTTCTTTTGCCACCCCATGCTAAACTCCCAATACTCTGTTCTGTACTGGGGGTTTTGTTGGTGCTGCGAGTTTATGTGAGAACAGTTTGCCATATCGACCAATAAAACACAGTTGAGCTAAAACTGCTGGAGAATCAAATTAGAAAATCAATTCAAAATGATTAATTTAAATTTTTATATTGGCCATTAGTCATTTTTGCCCTTTGCTTTCTTATTCTTTGCGGAAAATAAGGAGTAAAGCTAAAACATGCTGTGGGCTTGTGGATGTCATTTGCCAGTCCTACTATAGCCTTTTTATATTGGTGAACTTATTTCTTACTTTGTGGGAGATCAGCTTTAAGTATAATTTTGGGACGTAAACAGA
>JBBPDH010000034.1:11625184-11639711 GCA_037974565.1 Clupeocharax schoutedeni | reverse complement strand
CGAGCGCGTGAAGGAGATTACGGCTCACCTGCCCACGTGAGTAGCTGTAGAGACGCGTCTGTCGGAGAGATGCCTTTAGAAACGCATCGCGCTTTAAAGATGCTCTTCACTGCTTTAATGTGTGAATGCACTGATCCAGCGCTCACTCAAGTGCTCCGCTTTAATCGTGGAGAGGATTTTGTCTAAAATATCTTCTGTTTTAAACTCGTATTAAGTGACTTATAATGCGTGTAGTAAATGTAGTAGAACTGTCCCAGAGTTGTGTGAAGTGTGTGTTGTGTCCTGTAGTGTGTGGTTCAGTGGCGTTTTGTGTGCTATAGTAAATATTTGATATAGTTCATATTTCAAGGTGTATTTAGTCGTATAGTTTATATTACAGTGTGAAGGAGTGAACTGGGTGTTGTGGTTTATATTTGAATGTGTTTAAAGGTGTATTGGGTCCTGTAATTTAGATTACAGTGTGTTTGGGGATGTATCGGGTGCTATATTTTATATTTCAACGGGTTTCGTGGAGTCCTATCATTTAAATTTCCATTTGCTTAGGGATGTAGGATGATGGCATCCTTAGTTTACAGCATGTGCTGGGTCCTGTAGTTTATATTTGTGTGTTTAAAGGTCCATTGGGTTCTATAGTTTATATTTCAGCATGGTTACAGGTGGATGGGGTCCTGTAATTTATATTACAGTATGTTTAGGAGCGTCTTGGGTGCTATAGTTTATTTTATGTGTTTAGTGATGTACAGCATCCAATGGGTTTATATTTTGATAAGTTTAGGGATGTATTGCGTCCTACAATTTATATTTCCGAGTGTTTGAGTGTAATTTGTCTTATAATTTACATATCGGTGTGTTTAGTGGCTTTCTGTTTCCTATAGTTTATATTTCACAGAGGTTAGAATTATACTGTGTCCTATCCTCCAGGACTGGGCGGCAGCATCCTTGGTTTAGAGGGTGTACTGGGTTTGTCTTTCAGTGTGTTTAAGCATGCATTGGGTGATATATTTTATATTGCAATGTGTTTGGGAGTGTTGGGAGATTTGGTCTAAAATCAAAATCTCGATTAATTGAACATTTTAACTCGATTACGATTAATGACGATTATTTTATTTATTTTTAATGTTCTTTGGCCTCATAGTTCACTGACAGGTTGCTCAGTTGTCTCAGTGTTTAAGCTCTCCGTGCTTGACATGTGGGCGGAGTAACGTAACATAACGGAGCGGGGTCACGTGACACCACACGCGGTAGTGTTTTTAAAGGGACAGTAATCGAAATAATCGACCTGGGAAAATGTGATCGATTATAGGTTCTGAATGTCGATTTCGATTACTTTCCGATTAATCGCCCAGCCCTATCCAGACGTTTAACGTTTTCGTCCTCTTTTCAGGTCCGGGTTGCCCGAATCCAGCAGATAGAGAAGGACATGCTGAGGATTCGACAGCACTTACAGTCACAGCCTGCAGAAGCTGAGGTAGCCTATTTCACCAGTCAGCATCCATAATGCATCAGTTCCAACAGCAGGGTGCCTGTAGTGCGCTTAGTCCTTATTAGAGGAGCTCAGCGCCTGAATTAGCCTTAATGACTGATTTACCTTCATGAACAAGGCATTTATGGCTCTTCATATGTTCTGGTGTTAATCAAATCATACAGAAAGTAGCAAAGTGTATTTATTAGTTTTTATTGGTTTGTTTATACTTGGTGGTTATAATGTCCCTGTCTCTGTGCGCTCGTGTCAGTTCCTCCGGGATCAGTTAAGTTTTCTTATTCTGATACAGACTAGCACTATGGTGGGGTGGATACTTCAGATTTGATCAGATTTTGGAACATATTGTCTAAGCATTTAGTCCAGTCAAGTCTCTTTAAGCTCCTTATTTCTCTTAGACAGCAGGTTCCATTTCAGCCTCAAACGTTTAATCCACTGGTTCCACTGTTGTGTTTTTGTAAGAACCGTAGACCAGTATTGTATCTGAATCTTAAGCCTCGACTGGTATCTCAAAGATGGTGCAGATGTTTTGCAGCCGAGAAAACGCTACACACACACCCACCATACATTTTTAATCGAATGAGTGCCTGTGCTAAATGTAGACTCTTTGGGTGACTGAGCATGAACAGACATGAGTGTGATCTAGCGTTCAGATGTACAGGTCAGAGGCCATGAGGCTTAAATGCTACAAAATGCATGGAGTACTGGATTATCCATGCGGGATTATGTTGTGTTAAGGACGATAGTAAATTATCTGCCTATAGATGTGTATAGACGTGTGTGTATGTATGTGTGCACTGTTTGCAAGTGCATTCGGTCCCCTTTTCTGAGAACAAATCCTATTGGACACATTTAATTTCCCTCCCCCTTCTGTTGCTTTTAATCCTGCAGGCTGAACGAGCAGTTTATGTAGGTCAGAAACAGAGAGCCTGATGCTCCTGCAGCTGCTCGAGCCTAGTGACTACCAAGTCTTGCTTTCTTTCTCTTCCTCCTCACTTCCCTCTGTTCCTCAACGAGGACGTTCTCTTATACCACCAGTCTTGTTTAGCCTGCGTTACTGAATGTCGGTCCAATAATTCAGTTCCCCTCTCCTGCATGATGAGGTTACTGTGTAGTCTCTCTCTCTCTCTCTCTCTCCCTCTCCATGTGTCTCTGGTGTGGCTCTGCTTGTCTACCCTGATGTTTGGGCTGGTCCTTTATTAACCCATAGAACGCGAGCGGCACAGATCCGTGCTGGCAGTAAATTGTAAATTGTCATTAAACGGACAAACAGCTCCTAATATGCAAGTTTCCCCGGTTTGTGTTGATGCTGGAGGTGTCAGACGTCATGCTGGCCTTTAATTGGTGTTCCTGTGTCACACAGAATCAAAGTAAAAAATGTAATAATAACCACTATTGGGGTCTTTAATTGGAATCACATTGAAATGCCCATGAAGAACAAAAATGCTAAACAAACTGAAAAACACAAGACCTTTGAACCTGGGAGGACTTTCAGGAGAGTCTCCGCAGATGGAGGGGGTACAGAGAGTAAACACCAGTTTTAGACCGTGTTACACTGTTTTATTTGATTAAATCAGACTTAATAATATACACTATGGGTTAGTGTCCCTTCTGTTCTTTATGTTTCTCCTCTCCTCCAACAGCAGGCCAAGCATGAACTTGTAGCCCAAGCTGAGGAGGCCCAGGCATCAGCAGACCCTGGGATTGGGAGTGGAGCTTGCCCTCAGGTAAGGAGCAAATCCGGATGTTACCCGTCTAGCATGTTTTGGTGCAGTCGTTGAAATAGTTGTTTTTGGTTGGCATGTAATTTTGGCAGTAGGAACAAGGGGTTTTATTTTTTTGGAACAAGTGATCTTTTTAAAAGGCGTCAGGAGCCTCTGTGTGCTTTGAATACTAATGTACTTTGAATGCAAATGTCCTAAAAATGCTCGTCTCTCTGGGCATAGAAGCCCAGTGAGGCTTTACAACTCCCCACACTGAAATTAGCGTTTTTTTTTTTTCCTTTTTCTTTTATTGTTCTGTTTTTGATTGCGTACCACGTTCCTGGCCTGTTGCCAAGAAGTTCAGTAGCATTTTGTGGACAGATGGTGTCACTGACGCTTCATTGGATTAGGTGTCAGGATCAAGTGTGACATTTGGACCTCAGTTACTTTACAGAGTTAAAAAAGCAAATGTTTCCCTTGAAGGAGGATTAAACAAAGGTTTTGTAAATCAAATAATTCCCTTTTTGTGTGCCAGGGCCCAAGCTCTCGTGTAGATCATGACACAGCGAGTGAGATGAGTAGTGGTGGGAGCTACTCGGTCCCACGAAGACTAACCAGTCATTTGGGAACCAAGGTAAACCCGTAAATGAGCTAAAAGTATTTTATTCCCATTTTTCCTCTTCTCTCTTTATTGCTGGTATAAATATTTATTCTCATATTTTAGTCATTTTCTCTTTTCTGCACTCTTCATTGGATGTTTTACGTTTTAGTACTTTTGTTTTACTACCATAAATGACTGAAGCTGACACAGCCTTTGAAATAAGTATTAGTTGCTAAACAGTTTGCACATTTCTGGTGAACAAATTAATAAACGTATTAATTAAACTCATACATACTCATTAACACAGTACACTGAGGACGTGGTGCCATTAGGCGAGTTTCCATGAACTTGCTTAAACTTTATGCTCACATGAAGTGTTTTCAACAAAGAAATATTTTGCCGATATGATTTGAAAACACAGACCATGTTCCCTTTGTCTTTTGATGAACTATTTTTTTTAGTTAGTTTGAGAGTTAAAATTTCGGTTCCACCAATTCAGACAATGACCTCCCAGAAATCTGATACGTGTCCGCTGCCAGGTGTAAAGAGGTCACCGTTCCATTATTGCGTGCATCACACTCCTTCGCTGCTCTTGAGAATGTTATTTTGGAGATTTGCTTGAATGCAAGTCTGTACATTACTTTGAGTATATTCTTTATGTATTAACTGCTCATGAGTGAAAATCACCCCAGAACTCATGACTGTCCTCTTCCATGTTCAGGTGGAGATGGTGTACTCCCTGCTGTCCATGCTGGGAACCCATGACAAGGACGACATGTCCCGCACTCTCCTCGCCATGTCCAGCTCCCAGGACAGCTGCATAGCTATGCGTCAATCTGGATGCCTGCCGCTGCTCATCCAGCTTCTCCATGGCAACGACAAGGACTCAGTGCTGTTGGGTAATTCCCGAGGCAGCAAAGAGGCCCGAGCCAGGGCCAGCGCTGCCCTGCACAACATCATCCACTCGCAGCCAGATGACAAGCGCGGTCGCAGGGAGATACGGGTGCTCCACCTCCTGGAGCAAATCAGAGCTTACTGCGAGACCTGCTGGGAGTGGCAGGAGAGCCACGAGCGTGGTGTGGACCAAGATAAAAACCCAAGTAAGACCATAATTCCTTTCTCCCTCCTTCCCCTTTACGAACATGGCAGCTCACACCGTAGCTCAATGGGAACATCTTGTGGTAATGTGGTAGATATCACTCTTTTTAATTATAGTTTAGTGAGATTTTAGATGGTAGCTTACACAATCTAGTCCTGTGCAATGCGCTTTTATCTGTCCTGCAATATGTACACGGATATTGTTGTTATCTTGCATAATTATAAAGTTGTAAGTGAGTTGTTCAATGTAGAAATCTGTGTATTAGCTTTTGATTTATGCACTGTCCTGTAAATTGTAGTGCCTTCTCCTGTGGAGCATCAGATCTGTCCTGCGGTATGTGTCCTCATGAAGCTGTCCTTTGATGAGGAGCATAGACATGCTATGAATGAACTCGGTAAGTTTCCTTGTTTTATGACATTTCCTTCATAGATGTACAAATCAAATTTCATTCGTTAGAAATTTGTATATTTTAAGAGTCCTAATTGTTAGCTTTTCCTTTACAGGTGGACTGCAAGCTATAGGTGAACTGCTGCAGGTCGACTGTGAGATTTATGGCCTTACCAGTGACCACTACAGTGTTACACTAAGAAGATATGCTGGCATGGCTCTCACTAACTTAACCTTTGGAGATGTAGCCAACAAGGTAGAGTGTTCCTTATTTCTTAGAGTATTTTTTAGGCAAACACCTCATGAAACTTGCTTAAATCTACATTTATGTGGCTAACTGTCTTACATGATTTTAAACTATGAACCACAGCCATATGCTTTAGGCTTTCTTAGACATTTGTTTCTCAAATGCCTCACTCCCAGCTCGCTAGCCAGGTATATGTGTTCTACAGGAAAGATGCTGTCACATGTTTAAAGTATGCATAAAACATTTGTTGTTGATTCAGGGATAAATACATTTAAACAAAATCTATTAATTAATAGCTAAACAGTTAAATAGATCCCTGAGTACATTTTGACCAGCAGTCTGCCCTTGTCTTTAGGGAACATTAGATAATAAATATCAAAATGTGCTAAACGGCCAATGAACACTGCACCACATTTCTGAAGGACATGCCCACTTTGCCACCTACTGAATCCCATTAAATCCAAACAAGAAAATGCTTAAGATGGGTGGCGGAGATGAGCTCAGAGCATCAGAGGATAAATTACACTATTTTCTTGTTTATGAATTTTATTAATCTTATCGTTCCCTGTCATTTTTTTCAGGCTACACTTTGTTCTATGAAGGGCTGTATGAGAGCCATGGTAGCTCAACTGAAATCTGAAAGTGAGGATCTGCAGCAGGTACACTTTTTTTTAAATCTGTGCACCCTATCTCAGTGCATAAGGTTTGTTTAATTTAACCACATCTTTAAAACGGTGAACAATTACATGCTTTTTTCATGCAGGTAATTGCCAGTGTCCTGAGGAACCTCTCCTGGCGTGCGGATGTGAACAGTAAAAAAACATTGCGTGAGGTTGGCAGCGTGAGGGCCCTAATGGAGTGTGCCCTTGAAGTTCAGAAGGTAGGATTCCTGAAAAAGGTTTAATGTGAATTAATAACAGTCGACAGAAATATACTCATAGTCAGTGTTCTGTTGTATAACAGGTCTACGCATTTTCTTTTCACAGGAATCCACATTAAAAAGTGTCCTCAGCGCCCTCTGGAACTTATCTGCTCACTGTACTGAAAACAAGGCTGATATCTGTTCTGTTTCTGGGGCTTTGGCCTTTTTAGTCAGCACTCTGACCTACAGAAGCCAAACTAACACCCTTGCCATTATCGAAAGTGGTGGAGGTATCTTAAGGAATGTATCAAGCCTTATAGCCACAAATGAGGAGCACAGGTAAAACAACTTTGCCTTCTGTCTCATAAGCAAATTGATACTATTCTCATAGTTTTGTGGTGGAAATGCTAATATGTGCCCCTTTACTCTGTTTCTGTAGGCAAATTCTGAGGGAGAACAACTGTCTCCAGACCCTTCTGCAGCACCTGAAGTCTCACAGTTTGACCATAGTGAGCAATGCTTGCGGAACTCTCTGGAATCTCTCTGCTCGAAATGCAAAGGACCAGGAAGCCCTCTGGGATATGGGTGCAGTTAGTATGCTGAAGAATCTGATCCACTCCAAGCACAAAATGATCGCTATGGGTAGTGCTGCAGCTTTAAGGAACCTCATGGCCAATCGACCTGCCAAATATAAGGATGCCAACATAATGTCTCCTGGATCTAGCCTGCCTTCACTACATGTACGAAAACAGAAAGCACTAATTGAGGAGTTGGACGCACAGCATCTTTCTGAAACTTTTGACAATATAGACAATTTGAGTCCCAAGGCTTCTCACAGGGGTAAGCCCCGACATAAGCACAATGTCTATGGCGATTATGATGGGGTATGCAGGGCAGATAGTTGTGGTGTTGGTGTTCGGTCCCCTTACATGAACACACCAGTGCTCTCCAGCCCATCTTCACGGGAGAGCAGGGGAAATGCAGACGTTAGGTCTGAGATGGACAAGAGTCTTGATAGAGAGCGAAGGGTCTTCCACCCAGACCCCGAGTCGAGTAAAAGAATGGGAATTCAGATTCCTACCACTGCAGCTCAAATCGCAATGGCAATGGAAGATGTCAAAGGCATGCACTTGTGCCTGGATGACAGAACTGCAGGATCCACTGACCCTCATATGGTGCAGGATGACCTGATAAGACGTCAGACCAGTGTTCACAGTCACCAAAGCATTTACAGCTACAGCAAACCTGACCCATCAGGCAGACCTTGCCCAATGCCTAAGCTGGAGTACAGAGCATCTAATGACAGTCTAAATAGTGTGAACAGCACTGATGGTTATGGCAAAAGGGGCCAGATGAAACCATCTGTAGACTCTTACTCCGAAGATGATGAAGCCAAATGCTGTGTCTACAGAAAATATCCTGCTGACCTTGCCCATAAGATACACAATGCAAATCACATGGAGGATGATGACGGAGATCTAGATACGCCAATTAACTACAGTTTGAAGTACTCAGATGAGCAGCTGAACTCTGGCCGACAAAGCCCGAGTCAGAATGAGAGGTGGGCAAGGCCCAAAACAATGGAGGATGAAATGAAACGCTCCGAACAGAAACCACCCAGATCCCAGAGCCCTGGATACCCAATGTATCCTGAGGGAAATGGAGAAAGTGAGGATAAACTTAAAAAATATCAGCCCAGATTTGTTCAACAGGACATGTCTGGGGGATTCAGATCAAGGGGATCTAATGAGCAAAGTAGCAGCGGGCCTAGTCACGGGCTTAATAAGAAAATGAACCAGACAATTTGCACGGTGGATGATTTTGGTGATGACAAACCAACCAACTACAGTGAGCGCTACTCAGAAGAGGAGCAACTTGATGAGCAGCCTACCAATTACAGCATGAAATATAATGAAGATCACCATGTAGAACAACCAATTGATTACAGTCTGAAGTATTCTGATGCTGCTTCTAAGAAGGCAGTGTTCAGCCACTCAAAGCCCCCATCTTCTCAAAGTTCTGTCAAGGACCAGTTAAGCCAGGACAGTTCATCTTCAGTGTCCTCTATAAAGAATCAGAGCCGGCAAAAACAACTCCACCCATCCACAGCTCAAAATCGATCAGGACCCGGTAGAGCTATTCAGAAGACAACATGCAAGCCTCCTACCATAAATCAAGAAACGCTGCAGACCTATTGTGTGGAAGATACCCCCATTTGTTTCTCAAGAGGCAGCTCACTCTCATCCTTGTCCTCTGAAGATGAAATGGAGAGCTGCAAGCGAAATGTTAATGCATCCAGCAACTACCCAACTTTACCTGTTTCTGAGAAAGAATCCGCTAATGTTTCCGATCAACGCACGACTGAAAGTCAATCATCTGGGGATTATGTAAGAATAAAGCCCCCACGACACCATGTCGGGCATGGAGAGGGTCCCAGACATCATAAAGCAGTGGAATTTTCGTCAGGTGCTAAATCACCCTCCAAAAGTGGTGCCCAGACTCCTAAAAGTCCCCCTGAACATTATGTGCAAGAGACTCCTCTCATGTTTAGCAGATGCACTTCTGTCAGCTCTCTTGAGAGCTTTGAAAGCCATTCCATTGCAAGCTCTGTACAGAGTGAGCCTTGTAGCGGAATGGTAAGTGGAATAATTAGCCCTAGTGATCTGCCTGATAGCCCTGGTCAAACAATGCCTCCCAGTCGTAGCAAGACACCACCGCCCCCGCCGCCACGTTCAACATCCATAAAACAAAAAGTTACAGTGCCGCCTCACACTGAAAAACAGGATTTACCCCCAAGGCATGCAGCTGTCAATGCTGCCGTGCAAAAGGTACAAGTACTTCCAGATAATGACACACTTTTACACTTTGCCACAGAGAGTACGCCAGATGGGCTTTCGCGGGCTTCTAGCCTCAGCGCGTTAAGTCTAGATGAGCCCTTTATTCAAAAGGATGTTGAATTGAAGATAATGCCTCCTGTTCATGAGGATGACCATGACACAGAACCTGAGAAGGATGATACTTTAGATTCCAAGGGACAAGAGAAACCTCCGGCAACTACAGAACCTGAAAAGGACATATTGGATGACTCTGATGATGATGATGACACAGAGATCCTGGAAGCCTGTATAAATTCAGCAATGCCAACAAAGTCGTCAAGGAAAACTAAGAAACAAACCCCTCCAACCACTTCAAGGATACCCCCACCGGTGGCACGTAAACCGAGTCAACTTCCTGTTTACAAACTACTTCCTTCACAAAGCAGGGCGCAACAACAGAAACATGTAGCACTAACTCATGGAGAGGATATGCCCCGGGTGTATTGTGTTGAAGGAACACCCATAAACTTCTCTACAGCAACATCTCTTAGTGATCTTACTATTGATTCACCTCCAAATGAGTTGGCTACTATTGACAGTCCGACACAGCTTGCAGAGGCATCTAATCAAAGACGTGACACTGTCCCAGAAGGGAAGAGTGCGGAAATGAAGGATATTGCTCCCTCTGCTGACTCTCAAGTTGCTCCTGCTGAGAATGAAGGGGATGACATTCTTGCAGAGTGTATCAACTCTGCAATGCCAAAAGGTAAAATACATAAGCCTTTTAGAGTTCAGAAAATGTCTGATCCATCTCAGCTGCCACCTACTGCTACTGGCAGTCTCGTTCAACAGGACTTTGAAAAGAAAAAACCAACATCACCCGTGAAACCAATGCCACAAAGCAATGAATACAGAGCACGGATGCTCAAACGTCCTGATGCCACCAGCAGCCTATCCGAAGCGGCATCATATCCTGATAAAAACATTGAGGCGAAAAAACCACAGCCGAAATCTGGCCCCAGGGAGTTTGCAGATAAAACCATAAATGCTGAGGAAAGAACACGTCCAGGTTTTACCTTTGATTCGCCACACCATTACACTCCAATTGAGGGTACTCCTTATTGCTTCTCTCGTAATGATTCTCTCAGTTCACTTGACTTTGAGGATGATGATCTTGATCTGTCTAAAGAAAGAGCTGAGCTGAGAAAAGATAAGGAACAAAGAAAAGTTCTGCCTTCAAAGGGCAATAGAGAGCAGTCTGGCAACACCAACAGAGTGACTGCATTTCAGACTGGCCCAGCAAAGCCCCTTCAAAAGCCAAGTTTCCCCCTAGCATCAAAAGAAAATACGGGAACAGTGCCTGATGAAAAACAAAAATTTTCAATCGAGGACACTCCGGTGTGTTTTTCGAGAAACTCCTCTTTAAGTTCTTTAAGTGACATTGACCAGGAAAACAACAACAAGGACTGTTCACACAAAGAGGACACAACTCAGGTGGAAATGCCCAGGCCTCAAGCCTCTGGTTATGCACCAAAAGCCTTTCATGTTGAGGACACTCCTGTATGTTTTTCTCGAAATAGTTCTCTCAGCTCTCTCAGTATTGATTCTGAGGATGACCTTCTGCAGGAGTGTATTAGTTCTGCAATGCCAAAGAAAAAGAAGCAGCCACCGAGAAGTAAGAGTGATGATCAAGCAGTTAAGGAGGAGAAAAGCATTTTGGCTGATGGGATTTTAGCAGAAGAACCAGACCTCATACTAGATCTCACAGACACACACAGTCCTATTTCAGAGCAAGCCTTATCTCCAGACTCTGAGTCATTTGACTGGAAAGCCATTCAAGAGGGTGCCAATTCAATTGTTAGCAGTCTTCACCAGGCTGCAGCCAGTCTGTCTAGACAAGGCTCTTCTGATTCAGATTCCATCCTTTCTCTCAAATCTGGCATATCTATTGGGTCCCCATTCCACCTGCCCGCCAATCAAGATGAAAGTAAGCCAGCTGCCAATAAAGGCCCAAGAATATTGAAGCCTGGTGAAAAAAGCACTTTAGAGACCAAAAAGAAAGATGATGATGCTGCTAAAGGTGTAAAAGGGGGTAAGAAAGTGTATAAAAGTCTTATTACTGGAAAACCACGACCCAGTCTTGAGAGCATGGCCTCCCATCAGAGACAAGCTCAAGTTTCTGTAATTTCTAGAGGGAGAACAATGACCCACGTGCCTGGGGTAAGAAGCAGTTCCCCAAGTACCAGTCCTATTCCAAAAAAGCCACCTGCACGTGGCCATGGTGCTAAACCCCCACCTCAAGGTCTGAATTCTGGAAACTCTCCTAGAACCATGAAGATGCCATCAAAATCAGATCCTAGTCCTGCCAGAGAACCACCTGCCACACAAGCTGGGTCAAGTAAAGCCTCCTCTCGATCAGGATCCAGAGACTCAACACCATCTAGACCACCTCAGCAGTCCTTCTCTAGACCAATGCAGTCTCCAGGCCGCACCTCTGTCTCACCAGGTAGAAGTGGTTTGACCCCACCTAACAAGTTTTCTCAGATACCTCGTACTGTTTCTCCTAGTGCTGCTTCCAAGTCATCTGGTTCTACTCGAATGTCTTACACGTCTCCCGGAAGGCAGTTGGGTCAGCAAACACCTCCAAAGCAGAGTGGCTTGCCAAGGAGTACTAGTGGTATACCCAGGAGTGAATCTGCTTCAAAAAGTCTGACTCAATGTGGAGCAAGTGGCCCTTCAAAAAAGGCAGAGTTGTCGCGAATGTCCTCTACGAAGTCAAGTGGGAGCGAGTCTGACCGATCAGAGAAGCCTGGACTTGTTCGCCAGTCCACGTTCATTAAAGAAGCCCCTAGTCCAACCTTAAAAAGAAAATTAGAAGAGTCTGCTTCTTTTGAGTCCTTATCCCCTTCCTCTCCTAGCCAGTCACAAACCCCTGTATCAAGCCCATCTTTGCCCGATATGTCTCTCTCTCTGCCCTACCAAGGAAGTGGTTGGAGAAAGTCTCCTCAAAGCCAAAACTCATCTGAAAATGGAGATGGGAAGTCGTTTAGACGGCATGATATATCCCGTTCACATTCAGAGAGCCCTTCAAGGCTCCCAATTAACAGAGCAGGGACGTGGAAAAGGGAGCACAGTAAGCATTCATCTTCCCTTCCAAGAGTTGGTACTTGGAAAAGAACCGGGAGCAGTTCTTCCATACTCTCTGCCTCATCAGAGTCCAGTGAAAAGGGGCGAAGTGAAGATGAACGTCAGGCAGCCAATCCACCGCAACGATCTGGACAGAGCAAGGAAGGAGGGCTGGAGCGGAAAGGAACATGGAGGAAAATGAAAGAGAATGAAACAACTCCCTCGATGACCCTAGACTTACCAGATCCAACTGGGGAGTCATCCCATGTTGGCACAGGGCATCAGATGAATGCCACAGCCTCTAAGAGTGAGGATGTCTGGGTGAGGATTGAAGACTGCCCCATTAATAGCCCGAGGTCTAGCAAGTCGCCAACAGGAAATACACCTCCAGTCATTGATAGTGTGCCTGGAAAAATACATCCTTGTGATTGGGACTTAAGTGAAATGCACCATAAGCAGCCAACATCAAATGAGAAGGCTGCCTCACGGCGTCTCGGTTCAGAAACCAATTTGAACTTGATCAGAAGTAGTGAGAGTCTCGACAAAAAGGTGACTGATATCAAGCCTGTTTTAAGCAACCCAAACATCGCCACTGAAGTCCATGAAATTGCAGTTGCTGAGCGCACGCCTTTCAGCTCGACCAACTCCAGCAAACACAGCTCCCCTAGCGGCGCCGTCGCTGCCCGAGTTAGTCCGTTTAATTATACTCCGAGCCCCAGAAAGAGTAGCGCTGACAGTGCAGTACCAAGGCCGTCTCAGATCCCTACTCCAGTTAACAGCAATGTTAAAAAAAGAGACTCTAAAGGAGACACGACAGAGAGTGGGTCCTATATTGTCACGTCTGTGTAAAGAGAAATCAAAGACTCCGTTGACAATTGGCCTTAAATTGTCGAAACATAACTCTGTGCTACTGGACAGAAAAATACTCAAACAAGCTTGGGTCATGTTTTGATTTTGTCTGTCTCTGTGGGGGAGGAGGGGGGGAAATCCAACTATTGTTGAAGTTATTGTAGTTGAAGCCAATGTAAAGCTGTGTATCTTTTGCTTGTAGATTTGTGGCCGGCACACTTGGTTATTAGAAAGCGAGTGCAAGGGAGGACCTCTAAAAGGATATTGTATGTCAATTTGTACTGTACAGATTTAATTATGTATATATTTAATTTAAACTTGGGCCAAGATCTTGTATCTTGACTTGATATAGATAATCACTTCAAGTGGAATATTTTGGATGTGGAGATGGCATTGGTGGTGCTAATGCATTTGATTTTCAAGGAAACATGTACACCTGTATTAATTCAAACTCATTTTTATTCCCACATTATTGTCTGTTTTATGACCTTCTGCTCATTGCATGAACTGATCCAGTGGTCTGGTATTTCCTTAAGTAAAGCTGAACATTTCTGTGGACACATGACGTACTGATAGCTGTAGTGTAACATTTTACACTTGTGTGTGTGCTTTTGAAAGTAAGGACTTAACCTTGAAAAAACCTTTCGAACGAGGATCTTTACGGTGGTCATAGATTATTAAAACTCGTAGCTAGATTCATTGCTCTGCTGTTTGTGTATAATGTTTCCAGTTGAGGTGAGTGTCTTCTAAACGACACTTTGGTCTGAAGTTGTTTATGAATTTAAATTATTACCGTAGGTTTTGGTGTTGGTACTTTTTTTTTTAAGCTCATTTTATTTTTACCTTTTATTCACAGTTATAAAGCACATAATCAGATATACTAGTCTGCCAAAACATGTGAATGACCACGTTTTATTTTCCTCATGCAATAAAGTAGGCTGATTGATGTTCGACACGCATTTCAAAGTACAAATGGCAAATCAACTTAATAAACACCATTTTGGTGAGAGTTACTTCTTGTGCATTTTATGTGAATCCACGTATTTTCCTTTATGGAAATATATACTGCTCAAAAAAATAAAGGCAACAGTGGACAGTTTGATTTCACAGACGCGTGATTGACTTGAAGTTACACTGTGTTGTTTAAGTGTTCCCTTTATTTTTTTGAGTAGTATAGTTAATGTATGGACAATATATACACTACCGGTCAAAAGTTTTAGAACACCCCATTGTTTCAAGCTTTATTTAATTGAATTTCAAACAGTTCAGGTCCAATGAAGAGCATGAAATGGTAGAAAGGACAGAGCTGAACTGCGAGAGGTTTAAAACTTGTAAGGATCCCCAGAAGCAGGAAATA
>JBBPDH010000034.1:11580117-11594063 GCA_037974565.1 Clupeocharax schoutedeni | reverse complement strand
ACTATGGCAAACATGAGATTAATCGCGATTAAATATTTTAATCTACTGACAGCACTAATATATATATATATATATATATACACACACACACTTTACTATAAAATGTATCAGCGTGGCTTAATACAAGGTAAGAGAGAAGACAGCACTCATTTGAAAGTGGATGGAGGGCAACCCAAAAGCAGCATCCACACAAAGAACAATAGATAATGAACAACTATCTCTGTACCTACAGCCCATGCAAAACTTAGCAAAACTTGCTTCACATGTTTGGACAAAGAAAAACTGCATACAATCCCAAGAGCACCATACGAGCAGGGAAGTATGAAGGTGGGAGCATCACAGCATGGGTTTGCTTCCGTACTGGCTCATAAATGAAGCAATGTATCAGAAATCTTAGAGGAGAACTTATCTCAACAGGCAAGTGAGGGAACTGGACAGGGACCCCAAACATACAGCCAAAATAACTCAAGACTGGTTTCTAAAAAAAAGGCGAAAGTGCTTTCACTTCACTCCTGGCTTCCGTTTTAAATTGATGGTAGGTTTTGAAAGTGTGACACCACAAGAGGAACCCATTATGCTTTGGGAAACCGAAGATGGTTTGCAATGAGGAATGGATCAAAACCTTGAATGCTAGCTGTAATGTCCAAATATCCAAATATAGTATCCAAAATTGAGGAAAACTGTGATTGTATGTGTGTGAGTCTGCAAGTTTAACCATCTCCAGACCTTTCTTTAAGATATTTAGTGTTTACAGTTACCATCCAGTCCTTAGTGTGTCTAATCAGTCCTTAATCAAATTAAATCAGGCGCTGCTGATGGAACTGAACTAATGTTTACCAGAGTCAGGAAACTTGTTTTTATAACGTTTTATAACCGAGACTTTTGCACAGTCCATTCACAGGACGTTAAACGAAAAGCCTGAATAAATGAATGTAGGAAATAATGAGTGCAGATGCTTCCAGACAAGTGTTCTCCAGAATACAATTAAGTCATTAACATCCTAATATGCTCTGTGGTGTGTATAAACATGCTGATCTGGGCGAAAGACCTCAGTAAATAGGGGTGGTGATTTAAGACCATCTGTGAAGTCCATGCTTAAGTTTGATATGTAAGGGAAAACAGAATACTCTGTCATCACGTCTTTGGTCTGTAGTGCTCAGGTCCCATCAGAACACTAACTCCAGACTCTTTCCTAGATCTAATTCACCTCAGTTCTAATCACTGGATCCTTATTAATGGACATAAGTCCACATTCAGAAATGTGAGGTATTGCCGTGGACTTTCCCTGCATACCAAGCATGTTTTGTATCTTGTTATTTGATTTAGCTGATTTGTATTCGCCTGCCTGTATTTCTGGACTTTGATTACTGTCTCTCAGCTTTTGGTTTGTTTGCTGATTTGGATTGGCATTAGTAGACTGTTTGGACTGCACTCTTGGACTCAACTCTTTGGTAGGATGATTCGGGATTGTTTGCTAATTGGACTGCCTTTTGTTTTGGAACTCTGCTAATATCTTTCTTTTTTAATCTGCTGCTTCACGGAATAAATTTTGTCTCTTTGGCTTATCTTGGTCTGAACCTGATAATTATAGATGTATGGATGGATGGATGGATATGCCTTTATTGTCATTGAATTGAACTCATACAACGAAATTGTAGGGGCTACTTAACGGTGCAAACAAGCACAGACAGTGAACATAGTGCAGACAGTATTTATAAGATGAATTCAGAATCAGAATCAGAATCAGAAAACTTATCCCGAAGGAAAATTGTTCAAATGAAATTACCATTTTAGAGGGGATCGTTGTTATGCCCCCCTCCCCCCACTTTCTACCTTTGTGTCCCTGAGCAGGACACTTAACTCTCAGTTGTTTCAGAGGGATGAACCGTTAGCTAAAACTAAAGATCGTACGTTGGTCTGGAAACTGGCGTCTGCAAAATGCCACTTTATTACTTTATTACGTATTGTATTAAAACACACTCAAAACAACAGTTGGACATTAAATATAAATTTTGGACTGACATGTTAGACAGTGCTCTCTAGATGCCAATATTAAAATGATGTCGCATCGATCCAGTACAGTAGCATGTAGCATCTGCCATGTTTTTCTTCTGTAATTTGTCAGCCATTTGTGTGCATATGAGGAAAACAATTAATTTGGACAGCCCGTTTGTTTCTTGGGGTCAGTCAGACAGACTATGCTGAGTGTGTATATATAAAATGTATATAAATGTGTGTATATAAAACCCTTTCAATGTTCGTGAATGCATGGGTCACTTGGGCTTCTCTTTGATCTGATTCCTGGAGCACTTGGGGCCCTGAGGAATGTGTGAGGCGCATATTAAACGTCCAGTGTTGATTCTCTGAGCAGAGTGTTGCCCATTGTGACGCAACAAAATTGAAGAGTGTGGATCTTATAGCCTGCTGAGTGCAAGGCAGCACCATTGCTCAGGAGAACTACACTGGAAACTGTAATTTAGTTCTGAACTTCCCCTAAAAAAACACCAGATTTTGATTGGATTTGTTACGTAAGGGGATACTTTTGGTCTGAGGAAGCAGATGTTTGAGAGAAAAAGTGAGAGATATCCCCCAAAACGCCACTATCACTACCAGAAAGCAACCTCTGACAGATGTTGAAATCAGTCTCAATTTAAAGCCTTGGCTTCTGAGACCTCACATTCTTGGTAAAAAAAAAATTAGTTTAATGAAGTGCGAATTAGAAACGGAATGGAATAAAAAGGAAAGGCATGGAATCCACTTGAATTAAAGTACATAGAAACAAAACTCAAACTTACAGCCAGATGTAAATGCAATGGATTGCCAATACAGTCTGAGGAGCGTTGTTCATGGATTTATTAGGCAGTGGAGGGAAACCACATTTTAACCAACAGCACTTTTAGGTTTATGTGGACCAAATCTATGAGAGGGATTTACGTTTGGTTCGTAGGCATATCTTAGATTCAGCTTCAAAGCTTTAGAAATTCAGTTAGATAACCTTCAAAAGAAATCCTTCATCACTTCTCCGTGTCGCCAGACATGCCTCGTGGCACACGAGAAGACTTTTCTCCGATAATGAGTGTGCTTTGTGGAAGAAAACTTCCACATGTTATATGCTGTATGGAATGTTCTTTAAAGGCTTGGAGTCTTGTGCCGTGAATTAACAATAAATGTTCATGTTGTGTGATAGTCCATTCTATTGTACTGAGATGGAGCTGCTCCACACATTTCTATGGCAATCAGCCTCAACATTAAATTTCAATGAAACCCTGTTAACGCGGGCTGTGTCCAACAAAGGGAGGATACCTGGGGATCGAGGAAATTGATGTCATTTGAAGGCTCTGGAACTCTTCAATATTGTTAGCGTCTGTATTGTCTTCGCACGTGGCTGAAATGTCAAGACTCGAGCACAAAGTGTCTCTGAACAAAGTCAGCCACAGAGTCCAACACATTTTATTGTGCGTCATGATGCCAATGTAGCTTTAGCATTTTCACTGATACTCAAGTGTATGTCTTTAGAAGAGATCTGTAGTCAAGGTTTGAGGGAACAAAACTAAACCTTTACTGAGAATCTTCACGCATCCATATCTGAGACACATGGGTGGGGGAGGGGTGGGGTTGGGGGTGGGGCTGCTGGAGCCTATCCAAGCAGTCATTAGATTAGATTAGATTCAACTTTATTGTCATTACACATGTACAAGTACAAAGCAACGAAATGCAGTACTGGAGAGACACCGAGCCTCGCGATGTGTACGCGCTGCCATCTTGGTCTATATAAGGCATAAGGCATAAGGTAGAAAAACAGCCTGGACAGGTTGCCAGTCCATCACAGAGCAAACACACATTCACACCTTTGGGCAATTCAGAATCTCTAGTCCATCTGACATGCATGTATTTAGACGATGGGAGGAAATGAGAGATCCTGGTGGAAACACACAGAGAAGGACCTCGGTCATCCCAGACAGGAATTGAACCAAAGACCTTCTTGCCCTCCAGTGCCAACCACTGCACCACCATGCCACCCACCTACCGACAACCTGTCTGCTTCAAATATATATACCACATACTTCATACACATATACTACATTCACTATGTGCATATACACATACAAAAAGAGTAGAAGTTAATCCGGACTCCAGACACAAATGCTTGTTCGTTTTATGAGATGGTGGCAAAATCCCATGCATTCTAATGAGAAACTACATTTCACTTTGTTCGAGTTACTGCATACTCATGAGTTTAAAACCCTACACGACTAAGCTGGACAACATTGTGTTTAGCGTATCAAAACAAGGCATGTTGGAAGCAAGAGCAACGAATTTGCCACTTTTGTAATGTTGCCATTCTGTCCTAACAGTGACCTCTGCTTAAAACTGCTTGTGCCACTACTGCACAGGATACACAGACAAGAACAGAACATGGAAGTCAAAAGGAAAGTCAAAATACAACTCTCCAGAAGTACTCACTATGCTATATGAAGTAAACAACAGACAAAATGAGCAAAGCACTCTAAAATTACACTGATCTGAATGGGATTCTTTGCATTTCGCCCAACTTCCGACAAAAGCATTAGAATGGATAGGTCAGTTGGAGCTCAGTCTCCGTTGTTCTGTTTCATACTTCTGAGCCAATTCCCTCTGAGAGAAAATCCACCCCCCCCAACTGCCCCTGACAAAAGAGGACAGATTTCCTCCATGTAATCCCATCCATCCAGTCTTTTCATTCTGGAGGATCCTGCGGTGCCGGGTGAGCCCAGTGGAACCTGTGCACCGGGTTTATTTTATCAAAAGGATTTGCCAAATCTTGTGCATATGAACTGGCGCTCTTGAAAGCTTTGCATTGTACCAGTGGGGTGCAGGAGGAGCAGTAGAGGATATGCTCCCAGCAGGAGGAACACTGTTGGGGGGGGGCATCTTCCCATGAGTCCTACCTGAAAGAGTATCGCTCTCTTGACCCATTCTTTAATCCACCCTTTTTTAGCCACAGGACATCCGAAAACGTCACTTTACCAGTAACATTCCATGAAAAGGTCCTATATGCTTACATTCTGCTAGCCTCTCCCTCGGGTGGAGGCTCGAGAGGCTTAGGTTAAGGAGATCAGGAGAAACTTACTTAACAAAAGGATTGTTTGCTGCCTCTTGTAGAGATTGGGGTGCCCAGAGGTTAGGAGGAATTGAGAAAAGACCCAGACAGGCCCATCTTTTTGTGTCAAGGATTATGCAATTATGTAGATAATTGACAGAGCACTGGCTTTGGCTCAGATGCTAGGGAATGTCGTGCCTGGAAATGAAAGAAATTCAAAGCACCAGTTTCGGCACTCAGACTCTCCCGTATGTCCATGTCCAATGGTCAAGTGCTAATCGAAGTTTTACAGAATGCATGAATGAACAAATATTCCAATTGAAGTGTCGCCCTGGACCAGCCGGGTCATTTAGCATGAAGAGTGCTGCTCTAAAGGCCAACTCATTTATTGACCACTGTCATGGAAAATGAAAAAGTACATTCAAAGGTCAGAAAGAGGCCATTGTCACTGCTAATAGTGATGGGGAAGTCGCCCCCCCCCCAACCCCCACCCACTCCCACAGTCCTTCACCCCACCTGGCAACTCGAATACAGGAGCCTATGTAAATTTGAATTGAAAAAAAGAGTGATCACCACTAGCAAGTCTATGCAGCTGTTCAGCTGGTAACTACCCAGCTTTTAGCAGGAGGAAATACTTTGCCTCAGATATCGGACAGCAATAGCACACTCGTATTTAAACCTTGGGCCTTTTCGTCTTTACATTAAGTGCTAGAAATGTGGAATTAAAAAAAGCCATATCTATTAATCAAAGGTAGTAATCGGGCCTGCATGAATGAAACCCATATGCAAATACCAAAGCCCCACAGAGTAAGATTAATTGTGGACGTATCTCACATTCTCCTTTCAGGCAGAGGCATAATACTGAAACTGGGACAAAAGAATAGAGACACTAATGGAAAGATACAATACTAAAATGTCTTTGAGGTACCTCCAGTCATCTCTTTGCTATAAATCATGTTGGAGAACTCCGAATAGGACTTCCCAGGACAAATCCATAACCATAATTCATTCCATCTTAAGACGAAGTGCTATCAGTGCAATGTAAACAGAAACATGGGAGTAAAGCGGTTCAGACTCCACAGCTCAACAGTTTCAGGTTTGAGCTCATCACACTGGATTATGTGATTTTTAATAGACTTTCCAAATAGGCAGCTTTCCTAATACCTCTGCCACCCTGTTAGAGGGTCTGGGGTAATTCTGAGATACTCAAAGAAGAACTCAGCACATTTTTCTGAAGCCGATAGTCGTTCTTTACAGTGGTAGAGAATGGAACCCGGGGTCACAATGCTTACAAAACAAATCATAGCCAGCTTAGTTACTGACAACAGCCACCACACATGTAGGTTTGTACGTTTTTACTGGGCCCTAACAGCCTCCCATGCATGAATGAATTTTAAATATCGTCGCTGTTGTGCGGAAACCTCGTAACTCCACTTTTGGTCTTTTTTTTTTTTTTTCACAAATCGATACTATTGGTCAGTCTCAACGTGGGTCGGTAAAATTCAGAAATTATTAACCAATGAAAAAAATGTGTTGAAAATAGCTTGGGATGTTTGATGACACAGTATTCATTTATTTAGAAAATAGTTTTTTCAGTTTCCTGAAAAATAGCCGTTTTGGAGATAAGAGGTTTCCGCCCGACAGCGATGATATGTATTAGGCCACAAGTAAAACATTGGTAAAATTGTTTATTCCTAACTGTTTGGTATAATTCTTTTTTCTTAAAAGGAATAGAACTCTGGTTCCATTCAACACCACTCTGAACTATTTTGATTAAACTGAGCGGAGCATTTCACAATCAAACCACTTTGTTTTATTGTATCAAGTTGTGGTTTTTTGCAGCTGTCCAGTTAGACCAGCTTTCCCTCCATTGCATTGGCATTTCTGAATTTGCTCCTGGCAGTTTAGGATGCCGTTTGTACACAGGTCTGACGAAAAACAGATGGAAGCGGTTTATTTGAAAATACTTTTGTATTTTTAAAGGTTCAATAGACAAAAAGCCCACATTTGTAAACATTCAGTTTTAATTGCTTGTTTTTCCACTTGCACTTCGCCCCATAAACCTTCAAATCTATTTTTTGCCACTGATTGACTGTCCCCTATCAGCCTGGCCGGTGATGAACAGGCAAAATGAGGCCAGCGAGTCAATCAGCCTTCTGAGTTATTGATGTGAAAATTAATTACTGAAGACAATTTCATCCCCGCAGTCGCGGACAGATACAGTACGTCCCCCCAAAACTCTATAAGGTCAACAGAGTGGGTCGGAGCAGACAGTGTGATTGATTGGCTCAAGTAATTGTTTGTTTAAGATAAGGAGGAAAAACAGCAGAAAGGTCAACAATCATGGGTTATCTCAGCATTATCACACTCTCTCCACTCCGAGCGCACGTTCTGGGTGCGGCCACATTTAAAACAAGTCTCCTGGGATACTGGTTTATATAGAAACATAAAAATAAAATCCATAGGGGATAATGCACACCAACACATGTACAATATATTCTCAATATAAAATCCTATATACAGTTTCCTTCACATTAAAACAGTTGTTTTGAACACATCTAGATGTCGAACTTCCACCGGAAGTAAAACGCATTTCAGTGCTGCCAATAAATGCTGCCTTAAACAAGAAAAAAATATATATATACACATATATCCTTTAAAAATTTCAAGGTCTTCATGGTCTCTGAAGTTCTTTAGATGTTGCTCCTGAGCAAAATTTAACCAAACACACTGAACAGAGTAAAAACAAAACAAAAAAAACCCCAAAAGTCCTCAAAAAAGAAACAAAAGAAGCAACGGAAGGCACAGGAGGACGCTGGTCATGGGTGTTACTGGAGCATTCGAATGAATCCATCGCACTTCCTGAGAGTCATCTGCAAAGCAAAGAGAAGAGAAAGACACAATGAATGCATGGAGGAACATACAGAGCGTTTGACATGCGCACATTAACACATGCTTAGACCTGAAAAACAAGGGAAAACCCTCCCCCCCCAACCAATGGGTCTGCTGGAATTAAGCGCTAGCCAGTAGGGATTCTCAGCCCTATTTGGTCAGTGGATGAGGTGTGAAGACCTCTTGATGGTCTATTCCAGACAATATCAGATAAAGCTCGTTTCAGCTCCGAGACGGACGCTTCATGTGCCTCCGGCTATCACGATATTGATGGGGACGGATAACCGTCTGGCTGCGCGGCTATGAAGTGGGCGGGAAGGAGGATAATATACACTGAAGCACAAAATGCAGTCAA
This sequence comes from Clupeocharax schoutedeni, assembly GCA_037974565.1. Classification (NCBI taxonomy): domain Eukaryota; kingdom Metazoa; phylum Chordata; class Actinopteri; order Characiformes; family Alestidae; genus Clupeocharax; species Clupeocharax schoutedeni. Next base: position 11,585,736 of record JBBPDH010000034.1, on the reverse strand, counting down.
ACCCCTGAAGGCCTCTGGCGCATGAGTGAATTCACACACAGCATTGGCTGAGAGTAACTGGAGAATCCGAAAACTTTACTTATCCCACAGGAAACTGCTAATGTTAGGACTACACAGAGACAAGAACAATAAGAAGTTCAAGTAAAAACTCTTTTTTTACTTTTCAGTCTATGCTGTATATACAAAATGCTGGGGACAGTAAAAGAGGTGGATATAAATACTATAGTCCTTGTGTCTCTGTGCAATTTTCTCAGAAATCAATAAAGGTTTTATTAAAATAGCATCCAACAAAACCAAGTGAGACCTGGAGACCTCGCCTATAATCACGGCTTTCCTTTTACTGCCATAATTGGAGTCGGTGTAGATTGACATAAGCCAGAGGGAACGCAGAAAGGTAATGATACAAATCTGTCAACATACCGCAATCATCATGAAAGACCTCCGGGAAGCAGTGCAACACCCCGTATCCACATCTGCAGTAGGAGCAGCCCTTCTGTACCCACTCCCCGTGCGGAATAACCCCACAGTTCCTGTGCAAAGACAAAACGCAGGGATGTTAAATTCCGTCTACTGCAGCAGATTTCTGGTCGTGGTGGCAGCACAGTTATTCTTTCACTTGCCTGGCGCGTTCATCGTACTCGCAGCTTCGGCCCGAAAAGTGCTTCGGGCAGGCGCAGAAACTTCCCAGGATGCAGGTGCCCCCGTTCTTACAGCAGCTGCGGCTCTGCTTCGCACCTTCAGAAAATACATCATGAAGTAAAACCACTGGCCGTGAATAACCACAAAAGGAAATCTGTTCTCCAAACAGCTCTTCTGAGTCATTCTCCACACAGTCTCTATACAGGAACTCGCTTTAAAAGACCTTTCCTCCAAAAAGCACACACTTCATTAAGGATGCTACTGAGAACCTTTCAAAGGATGGTTCTATTGAGAACCACGTCTTTAAATGAGATGCAGGAGGATGGAAAGCCTTCTATCCAAGAGGCGGATTTATACTAGTTTTATATAGGTCTAGGACCATTATGGTTTAGAACAACAAACCCCTTTGAAACCCAATGGCCATCTTGGAGACCAAACTTTGAAGCTCATACAGGGACTGGGGATTAGTTGGGGTGTTGGCTTTGGTCTAGAACCCTCACAAAAGGTGCAGGTAAGAACCAGCTCTTTAAACGAGATGCAGGAATGTGAAATCCTTTAAAGGGCTTCAGGAACCTTCAGGCAGTTTTATACCATTGACCCCCTCCATAACCATAAGTCCAAGGCTAAACCCATTCAGAGGGCCTTATGGTTTTGAAGATCTGACCCCATTAGACCCCAACGACCATCTTGGAGGCACCAAATTCAGCAGCTGTTACTGGTGTTACTGGCCTGGAAAACCTTCCAGACTGTACAATAGGGTCTGCATTACTGGTGCTATAGACGTCCCCCCACCTCCACCCCTGGGTGAGGGCCCAACCTAAGTCCATCACTTACTTCCAGTGAGTCCAGTAAAAGGTAGCACAGGTCCAGGGTCGCGGTGCTGGCGGCCCACGGTCGGATTCATTTCATTAAACTGATTCAGGAATTCGCCGTGTTGATCAGGCCTCCCGGACACTTTAATATTCCCACATTCTGCTCCTTCACAGCCTTAGGGCGAAAAAAATCACAAAAAATCAACAATTACAATCCAGGTAAAAGTGGCTCACATGATAAAACTGGATAAATAAACAAACACAAACAGCAGGTTTACACTGTAAAACCTTATGGGAAAAAACAGTTTAGCTGGTTATTGTACAAAATATATAAAAATATAAAAAATTTATATAAAAATGAAACAGCCCAGGTGCTGCTATAAAAAAACTGATACAGTCCTATTAAACCAGCAACTACTGTTGGCTTACAGCAGCTGTATGAAAATAAAGATTTTAGACAAATCTATCAGAAAATAGCACCAAACAAAGAGAATAAATTATTACATTAATAAAAACAAAACTAACAACCCATAACGATGGGTTGTAAATCTACTGTAACACCTTACTTTATCAAAATAACAGTTTAAGCAAAGCCCACAGAAAATAGAATAGCAGTAAACCAAGGGAATAAATAAAAAAATAATATAGAAATAAAAAATGGAACAGACCAGGTGTTGCTATAAAAAGACACGCATAAAAAGAATCCTATTAAAACTAGCATAACAGCTGACTTACACTTATTATATGAAAATATATCTACATTTTGAAATTAAATAAAAATGCCACTGACAATAGCAAAAAGAACAATTTTACACAGGGTTTAAAATGGAACAACCCAGCTGTAGCTATAAAAAGGGATTTAAAAAGAACATTAAAGCTACTATTACAGCCGGCTTACACTCATAAACGTTTAAGAAAAACTTAATTTATAACAGCAACAAGTAATAAATCAATACAGTACAGTTCGGCAGGAAACGCAGATCCATCTGCTACACAGTTATTATACAAAAATGGTTAAAAAAATGGGGGAAAAATAAATGTAATAAGTTACCTGCTCCGACTGTGAGGGTCTGCCAGGCGACTGCTGCAGAGAGCAGGACCCTGAGGGAGGGGAGACGCTGTTTTAAACAAAACTGGAAAAAAATGAAAAATGAAATTTTGGAAAGAGAAGCAAGTCCTTACCTGAACACCGAGCTCCTCATTCCTTCTTTCTAACAGTTGCATAAACAGGAGAGCAGTCTGGAATCTGGGTCAGTTCAGGTCTCACAGGATAAAACGAGCAGAACCAAAACATGAAGCCATTTAAAACAGCAGCCACGGAGACCAACAGGACACGCCCCCGCGGCCTTCTGATTGGCTGTTGACTTGCGTAACCCAGCCCATCACCCATTATTGTTCAATAACGGTTCGCTGTTGACGCCCCATTCACACCTGCGGCCTCACCTACACCCCCACACCCCCCACTCCCACCATCACCCACCAGGAGTTTTAGCAGCGTTTATTTAATTAAATGTAATTACATTTAATTTTGTTAAATGTTTGTTTTTCTAGAAAAGCCCAAAGATAGCTAAATGAATGGGTTTATTTTCAATTTCATTCATTTTCCTGCCCCCCCAACAAACACCCTCAACCACACAAACACATATACACACAGGTACACACACAAACACATATTTTGCTTTACTCTTCAATATGATGGTCATTTTAATGTTTGCACGTGATGCTCTACTAAGACTTTTTAGTCTTTTCATTTGAATAATAATAAAACAAACAATAAATAAATAAATAAATAAATAAACTAGCTACTGTTCACAATGAAGTTAAATGTTCACAATGAAGAGGCACATAGAAATGGTCTATTAGAAAATATGTCTGTTTCCATTGATTTACACTGAAAATGCTCCCTTTTCCTCCTGTGAAGTTTGACTGCATATGCAAGTGAGCATGTTTCTAAAATGTAGATGCGGAATAAAGCCACATTAAAGATGAGTGAGACATTATTCGCCTGGGTGCAACAGGAAAAAGAGAATAACATGTTCCAGTCGTTTGATGAGTTTAGGTTTATACAGTTTTCAGAACATGAAAAGAAAACAAGAGCGTCTTTCTGAGCAGGAGGGAGAGAGACAGCGAGAGAGAGAGAGAGAGAGAGAGAGAGATAGAGAGACAGAGAGAGAGATAGAGATAGAGAGAGATAGAGAGACAGACAGAGAGAGAGATGGAGAAAGACAGAGAGAGGGAGAGAGAGAAAGATAGAGAGACAGAGAAAGAGAGAGAGAGAGAGAGACAGAGAGAGAGAGAAAGAGAGAGGGATAGAAATAGAGAGATAGAGAGACAGAGAGAGGTATATAAAGAGAGAAATAGAGAAAGATAGAGAGAGAGAGAAATAGAGAGAGAGAGAGAGCAAGGCAGAGAGAATGAGAGAATGAAAGAGAGAGAGGAAGGCAGATGAGATCAGAGTTAAATTGAACTGGGAATGAGCTGAAACCCTCTGAGCAAACTTCCACTCAATAAGAGAAAACCTGCATTAAAGTTCTGCCGCCTCTGGTTTCAGACGCCCCTCAGGCCCAGAACAGACGCCTAATTAGAAAGAGTGTAATAGAGATAAAGGCGACTGAGAGCCTTCTTTGTTTTGTTTACCTTCCTGAGCAAATACATCTTCATTAAGACCCAGAAACACTGCAGTGTCCATTTAACTCTTGGTTAATAGTTTCGTGATGGTCATGCAGTTCGCATGAAGACTTTCTTCTCAAACCAGGAGAACTGAGGAGAATTTATTCTCCTCTTCCGCAGCAACACACTCTGTTCTTCTGGGAGGACTGTAGGTTTGAATATTGAAATACAGGAATCGGAATGCATTCAGCCTAATTAAATAAAACAGAAAAGAAAAACAGTAAATTAAGTGTATTATTCTTTTTAGGTTTAACGTATTTAACATATTTAATGATTATATAAATTGTTATAATTATTAGTCATATTATTATATTTGATTATTATTGACATAATTATAGTAACAACAAACAACAATACTAATAACAATAAAAACAATTACTTTTTTATATTATTGTTGTTGTTGGGTTGTGGTTATGCAAAGCATTTTAGAGCTTCAAAACTGTTCAGAGAAACAAACATTAAAAAAATGAATAATGAAGTCATTATAGAACATAATTAAGTTTGTTAGATATATTTTTAGCGGAGCTGGATTACACAGAGATGACCTGCATCCCCTCTAATGATGCTTGGCAAGAGTCCTCTTCCACTTTGTAGTTTGTAATTATAATAGACTTCTACACTTTTAAATCCTACTTTCATTTAAAGCAAACTTAATTTCAGACTCCCAATGAGGCATGAAGCACCTGAGAGAACATTTCTGCTCTATAAAAGAGAACTTTTATCCCTCTGGGTACCAGTACAGCACATTGTTTCATCACATAATGGTACATAATAACAAATAACACTTTCATATTTTATGAAACAAAATATATGTGACAAGTATTCAAACAAATACACACACACACACACACACACACACGCACACACACACACACACACACACACACACACACACAAACACAAATATATTTATATATTTATTTATTTATTTATTAGTGGTGGGCACTAATAGATTAATCTCACTGTAATCTTGGAATTAATCTAGATTAAAATGGCTCATTTTGTCACGGTTCGGCCAGAGGCTGTTATGATGCCGCTGCTTCTCTGTTTCCACCCCGTTTTTCTGTTTATGTTCAGGTTCTTTTATTTTGAAGTCCGGTTCTGTTGTGTTTATGTGTCTTTGGTTGCCAGCTGCTTTCTGTTTGTGCTCTTTTGTTCCAGCTGTCTTGTGTTCATGTGGTCATTAAGTTGTGTATTTAAGCCTGTTTCTGTTTTCCTTTCATTATGTGTCCATCGCCTCATTTTTGAGCCTCATCCCGTTTCTGGCTATTCACGTTTCTGTTTTCTAGTGGCCCGCGTGCCTTTATTCTGTTACCCTTTTGTGTAATAAAAATGCATCTGCAATGGATCCCTGGGTTCCTGTGTGCTCAGTCTGATCCTCGCGCCCGCGACTCGGACACATTTGAATTCTGCTGAAGGCTTTCAGAATATGTGTGCTACCCAAATACTGACTAAAGTGAGTCTTAGAGAACGGGTTTCTCAGCTCCTACAGTAAACT
>JBBPDH010000034.1:11568733-11580017 GCA_037974565.1 Clupeocharax schoutedeni | reverse complement strand
CTTTATTGATTACAGGTGTTGGCAAAATGACGGACAAAAATCCAGAGGTGTTGGCTTGTGATGCGTCAATTATGAAGAACGTCTGGGAGATCAGGCTCAGGGAGTATGGGCAGAGGTTGAAATTGGAGAAAGAGAGAGAGGAGAAAAGTGCATTAGAGAGGTAAGGTCCTGGTCAGCTTTTGGCACATTTTGGTCATTAACTCTTTCAGAGACAGTATACACCCCAATAAGGCTTGCCTACAAAAGGAATTCTATTAAAAAATGCAATAATAAATGGTTGATATGTAAGCAAAGTAATTCAGAGTGGTTTTAATGTCAAATGCACCATTAAAGAGGTATTTACCAAATCAGAATTTGTTGCAAATTATGGTAATGGGAACCAGGGGCAGTGAAAACTCCAACGAAAACTAATAATTTTATTTCCTGTTAAAAGTTTTGAGTTTTAGTATGTAATGCTGATGAATATTAAAGACTATTAAAGAATATAAAGAATATTCAAGAATATTAAAAATGAAAATACTTTCTTTGGGCACTAAAATGACTGTAAAACACAGTTTGGGGCATCAAGAAGCGTACTTTCGTGCAGTTAGAGGTACTTTCTGAACATTAAATCATCAGCTGTGGGCTCCTATCAGTGCTGTTGTAAAGAATTTCACATTATTGACAAATTTTATCATCAGGGAGTGTGTACATGTAACAGTGTGGTCAATATTTCTCAGTAGTTGCATTTATTATCTTCAATAGCTTTTTAAATCACAAGTGACATCTCAAGATTAGCTCCAAATACTTTTTAAACAAATTTGTGCACTTTTCCACTCAAGCAGGCCAAACCGCTGCCGCTTTTAGTAATTCTGTTTTCATCTTTACCATAGAATTAATGAAGACTGGGCAAAGCGCATGTCTGGAAAGGTAAAACCAAGAAGGGTTGAAAGAAAGGCAATACCTCCCGAAGAGTCACCAGCCCAGACTTACAAAGCCAAGCAGATGGCTTTGGGGAGACCTAGTGGATTTGTGAGCAGTCGGCCACAGAAGCCAGTTGAAGTGAAAAAAGACGTGCCAAAAAGAAGTAAGCTTGCCCTGCTTCTTCGTCTGAATGAGAAGCAGCCAGGCTTGATGGGTTGGACAAAATCTTGGAAGTTCTCACAGCCTTTGCCTCAACCAGAACAGACACCTCCTGCATCAGACTGGGGTCAGTCATGGAAACTCCTGAATCATCAACCCAACAACGAAAGTAAATCATGGATAGAACATGAACATGAAACCAACAACAATATCACCTACTGTGTCGATCTGATTCCATGGAAGAAGGCTGACAAAACATTCTTCTCCCCAAATTTTGAGGAAGACATTGCTATACCAGATTGGGAGAGATGCTGGAAGTACACAAACCAGAAGAGAGAAGCTCATGGAAGTGAAAAATTTGGTCCAGAGCATCTCAAGCAAGAGAAACTTCACATGCTCAATCAGTTCCACTGCTACAACGAGGAAAGGTCCGAATGGAATGAATCCTGGAAGTCAGGAAAGCCACCCCAAGAAGACCATATTACATTTACAAGTCAATCTGTGAATAAAGAAGAAAGTGACATGGAAAATAATGAGCAGCCTACCATTCCATGGGGTCAGTCTTGGAAACTTTTCAAGAGACAGTTTCATATGAAATCGGCGAGAACGTCCGTCCCACCTGGTTGGGTGGACTCTTGGAGGACTTCTAAACCTGTTCCACAAATGTGGAAGCACGAGAAGACTTCAAATATATCGGAGCCTCCGATAGGTTTGCCTGAGGAGTCCCTGGATCCCAAAACCTACCAAACAATAATAGATGCTTTAAGGAAAGAAAAGTCTAAAATCTTGTGGAGTTCCCAGTTCCAAGGAAAAGATGCTCCTTTGCCTAACACTGAGTGGCAAAAATCATGGATGAACGTTAAGAATCAGTCTGAGTATAAGGAGCAATCTGTGGAGAAACGGAGAGAGGAAAACACAAAGCTACCAGAGAGACAGCAAGTACAGTATGATGGCCTCCCTGCGTTTGAGGTGTTCTCGTTTCCAAAGAAAGCTAAACCTGTGGACATGCTTGGGATCTCAGACCATAAAGAGAAAGACACCTTTATTTCAGAGTGGAAAGATTCTTGGAAGTCATTAAAAAACCAGAGAAGGCAAGATAGGGTCCAAAGAAGACAGCAAGGAATTTCACCCATGACTCAAGCTGCCGCCCCCCAAGCTTCTCTGACTGAGTGGGCCAATTCCTGGAGGTTCACAAATCTCAACGTTAACCAGGACAGCAATCTCTGGCAACAAGGTTGGTCTACCTACACAGGGAATAGGCCTGACAGGTGGGTTAGAGCGAATGAGATGCTGAATGAGGGACTACAACGTAACGGGCCAACAGGGGCTCGTGGATGGGGGGAGTCTTGGAGATCCACAAGGCACCAACACCGCGTTGAGAGGGAAGCCGCACGCAACACGCGTCCTTCCGCCCAGGCAGTAGATGTCCGGATACCCCGCAGAGGAAGATCTTTGGCAGACTGGGAACAATCCTGGCAATTCTCCACCAACCAGTTCCATCATGACAGACCCTCTTCAACAGAGTGGACTGATTCTTGGAGGTTCTGTAGTTTCCACTGTGAGAACTGGGCAGAACGTCAGCCTGAGGCTAACCGGCATGAGAAGTCATTGGACATTATAGCCAAGAAAGAGCATCACTGTCCTTCACATAGGTTTAGCAGATCATTTCAGCCACAGACATTCAAGGAAAGGTTTCCTGCACAGGAATGGAAGAATTCCTGGAAGATAAAAATATTGGAAAAGGCACAGCCCAAGTCTGGACAGGAACTTCCACAATGCTGGCATGATTCCTGGAGGATTAGTACCACACAGCTTTACAAGAGTGAGGGAACTGGGTTTTCATCCATCCACGGTCATTCAGTGGCCGCAGAACAGTATGAAAGTGTTTCAGAATGGGGCAGAATGTGGAAGATAGTGAACCCCCAATCTCCGAAGAGTGTCGCATTGTGGTCTGAAGCTCAGCCAAACAAATGCTTTCCACAATGTATGGTTTTCTGCTCACGAATCAAATGCAACGACTACCTGTTTTCTCTTCTTGCCAAAGATTATGCTTCACTGAGAAAGTGGGGTAAGGCCTGGAGGTTCATGAAACTGGAGAGCAAGCTTGACATGAAGTCTGCTTTGAGCCAGTCAAAGCCTGAGGACAACTCAGTGATAATGAGCAAGAAACAGAAGACCAAGCAGCACATGTTTCCTCAAACAGACAAAGAAGCGGCGCAAGTGAAGCGATGGGCTGATGCTTGTAAGCTGGCGAAGACTCAGCCACGTCCGAAACGCGACGCTAAGCGCAAACCCGCGCAAGGAAGTGACGAAGGTGATAAAGCAATGTTCTTTAAATGGGCTGGCTCATGGAGGTTCGTAACTGATTCCATCAGCGATGAGCAGGTGAATCTTATTGAATGGGAGGATTCCTGGAAGTTCTTGCTTAACACTTATGCACGACAGAATGGCCCAAAGAAAACCAAGGGACGTTCATAATTGGTGCATGACATGAAAGGAGACTCCTTTCAGGTTACAGTAGGTACTGAATATTGTAGATCTGAGTTATTAGCATGTATTAGAACTGAACAAATTACAGAAATGAGAAAGTGTAAGATTAAGGGAAGGTTGTTGAAGGAGAATGATATTAAAGCAGTTCTAATAAAATGTTGTGATCGTGTATCATTATCTTCTGACCTGAGACGATATGGTTTGCATTTGTGCAGCTAATAATGTGTCACCAAAAGCACAAACACACAATAAACGATCTCAAAAGAGCAAGAAAAACCTGCTCATGAGTTTAAACCCCATCCACAAATCTGGTCTGCCTCAGTGAAGAGCTGGAAGAGGGCTGAGAGAGGATCTGGGTCACTATTGATTGCGGTAACATTACCTTTGTAGCTCCAGTTGTGAACTTAAGATTCATTTATACACCAAACTTGTCTTGGATGATCTGGAATAACTGGAAAAGTGCACACCTACAACTTGGCACCAGCTTGTGAAATCCATGTGAAAACTATGGTCTAAGCTTAGTTTAAAACTGGCCCTTTAACCTTGTTAGTTTAATCACTATGTTATTAATTTCTCATTAATTGTAGAATTAATAAGTAAATGGCCTAAATCTGTCATAATTTTTAGCCAACATCTTTTGGATTTCACCATTCATCCTTCATGCAGTTTGTAATTATGAAATATTTAAAAATCACTTTAAAATTCTTGTGAAAAACGAAATTCTCTTTTATCATTCCCAAAAGCATGTCTGGGTATCTCTGCTCTCAAATAATGAACAATGCACTCAACTGTCCTTTGATTCGACCTCAAGTTCAGAAACCAAGTAAGCGAAGCGAAGTGTCTCTTTAAATAATAATTAAGTAATGAAAGCACACAGCTGGTTATAAATAAGGGCAAATATTGCTAACATATGCTAATGCATATTTACAAAATTCAAATGACATACCATGTAAACATCGAAATGTCTTCTATTAGTTCAGAATTGTGTATCAGTAAAGAACTCCTCTACTGTACAGTTTAGGGAGCTTTGACCTCTCTAACATACTTGATGGTTTTCATGAATTATTCATCAGCATATTTCTTGAATGAAGTAAATATATGCAGGAGAAATGCTAAACTTGGTGAATATCAGTCCTGAAGAGCTGGAAACCAGCACAGGAACCTTCAAAGGGCCTTCTAGTATTTTAGAGGTATAACGGTTTTTAGAAACTGAACATTTTCGTTTTTCTTCAACAGAATTAATGTTCATATTATAGATAAGTATAATAAGTATATGTATTGCAGCAGATGCATATATATGTAATTATCCTTACATTATTATTATGTTTCAGCCTAAGGAATTGACTGTCATTCTGCCTTTGAGCAGTTAGAGCTAAGCGGTCTAATCGGTTTGGGCCGTTATATTATTTTGGTTATATATATATTGTTATATTAAAGTTTTGATTTAGAATTAGTGATACTAATTTTGCAAACCAAGGGCTTCTGACTGGTCCTCGACTGGTAAACAGTGCAACTTTATGTTAAAACTGGAATGCCGTCTAAAGCTTCATATATCGATATTTCATTCATAACAACCTACAAAACTAATGGGTAACTGCAAGAATCTCATAGGTGTGCTAACAGAAATGTCATACAGGAGGATTTTAAGACCCAAACTGAAGCCCTGGCTGGTCATAGTCCACCACTGCCTCAAACACACCATGTTTAACTCACCTGTTGACTGTCACATTTAGTGGGTTTTTATTTGTTGCATCTAAGGCCTGGTTCACACAGACGTCTGAACCAGATGTTTTTCTGGAGTTTGTGACGCCAGATGAGCGTCTATTGAACGCCGCCCATTTTTCTGCTCATTGAAGCAAATATGTCCCATGATTCTGTACGGCAACTGCGAAAAACCACGTTTTACAAAAAATGTCGGACATCGATCTGGCATAAACATCCTTCTGATATGGCGCCGTAGGCAGAGAGGAACACACCTCGCCGCTGCTACTGGGTTCACCCTCTTACTGTGCAACATCAGATCAAAGGGACGTTTTTTGTGCTTTTTGAAGATTTGCGAAGATTTCTGCTGAAGTTCTTCAACTACACTGTAACCAAGACGAAACACGTGTAACACTCTGGACAGAGTAATTACTGCCCCCACAGGTAAGTACATCAAACTACAGATTGGGCGCCAGGCTGGCGTTAAACGGTGTCAGACTAACGGTAGTCGAACGCCTTGCTCAAGTATCACTACCAAACGTCACAAAAGCACCTATGGCGCTCAGAGCGCGTCAATTTTGAACGTCTGTGTGGACAAGGCCTACCTGTGGAGGAGCCTTGAGGGGACAGTGTTTAGCTGCTTTAAGCAATGTAAAAGCCTTGGTAACAGCATTTGGGGCAATTCCTTAAACAATGAATTTGCTGCATTTTATTCCATTTAAAAGGTTGCGAACAGCTATGCACACTCTTTTCCTTGGGAATCTGCCACTGAAACAAAAGCAGAAAATCCCATGTACCCATACACACTGAAAACCTCCAAAACATGTGCCTGGGGGTGTTCCGATTTTTGCACACGACTGTGTATGGCACTTCTCACTTTCGGTGACAAATAATGGTTAATAAAACAGGATTGGTTGTGACAGACAGATCTGCTCAGTGCTGCTTTTGCCAGCGCATCACATTTTTCACTCAGCAAGCAACGCCACCGGGCCGAGAGCGAGGAAGCCCGACTGCAGAGAGAAGGATTCCTATTAGCACTACTTCTGGTTGGCATGGCTGATATTTAGGTCAGATCTGAGCACTGAAACGTATCTGCACGGTTCCACACTCTTCCTGGTCCCTGTCCACTTAATGCTGGCCTTGACTTAAAGGCCAAAGGTGGAACATGCTGACAAAAATAGTGCTGATTGACAACATCCACATAAGTGCATCAACACACTGCTGCCAAAAGTGGCTCAGGGCAAAAATTATGTTGATATAGCATGATTTAGTTGCATAAGCTGAAACACATAATATCAATGTCATCAATATAATAAATACCATCAATACTATCAATACCTCAGTATTACCAATACCATTAATATTCTCAATTTCATTAGTGCTATCAAAACTATTAATACTATCAGTTCCGTCAGAACCACAGTTCTAGAGTTCTGGTGACAATTCTATTTCAAATTCTATTTCATTCACGATTTTCTTTGTTGACTGTATTTCTATTATTCTATCATTCCTGGTTTTCAAGCTGCTTTGAAGGTCACTTAGACCTCACTTGGGGGATGTGAAGCTCCTCTAATCCAAGTGAAGTGAGTCCTTGCAGCTAAAACATTTCATTCATTTATCAGATGCTTTTATCCAAAGTAACTTCCATCCCTTAACTACAGGGGGCAGTCTATCCCTGGAGCAACTTGGGGTTAAGGGTCTTGCTCAGGGACCCAGTGGGGGTGTGCAGAAGGTAGGACTCAAACCTATGACCTCTTGGTCCAGAGGCAAGTATCCTACCGCCATGCCACCATGATTGGACAGTTCGACACACAACGTTAACTTCTATCTCTGTTACACCAGCTAACAGGCCCTCACTTGCTTGCATGGATGGAGTGTTGGGTTTTATTGTATTCATAGTTACAAACAAACTATTGTTTACATATTATTACATTTATAAATACATACATTATGACACACGGCAGAGCAATAACCAAGAGACCAAAATATCAGTGGAAGGGGCACGTTTTCAGGTCTTCATTATCTTTAATTAGGGAATTTGACTACATAGCAATTATGCTGTTAATGGTATTGACTCTATAAGCCCTGTCCTTAGTCCTCACTTCTTATTTTCCAATTCCAGTTTCAATATGGACTGTTCCCCTGAGACTGTGATTGTAGTTTACTTTGGAAAAACTAATTTAAGGTTCATAAATGGATCTTTGGGCAGCGTGCTGTTGCCTTGGGTAGCGCTGTCACCTCACAAGTCCTGGGTTCGGTTTCTTTTTTTGTGGAGTTGCATGTTCTCCTTGAGTGAATGCAAATCCGCCACCCAACACAAGCCCTACTCCTTGCTTGAGTGTATAAATAGCTCAGTAAGCGATACTGCCGAGTATAGGCTGCAGACACGCAGGGGTGAAGGCTGAGGTAGCTTTGGCATGATTCCAGCTTGTATAGCTGGAGATACTTGTGTGTAATGCTTTTTATGTCCGGGGAGGAGTGAAGGACCTGTGGGACGGGATCTGAGACCAGATTATATCCTGTGGACATTAAATCCTCAAAGATTTTGAGTGTATATTTATCACCCACCTCTCCATCCTGGCTCCGCCCCTCCCTTCACTCTGTTTCTCTCTTTCTCTCTCTCTCTCAAACCCACCCCCCCCCCCACACACACACTCTACATTATGCATTTTCCAAATTCAGACCCTTCAGCACTCTCTCGCGTTTCCTTCCACCAAGGAATTATAAGCAGGTGGTACACATGCATCATCATCATTATTATTATGATTATGATTATGATTATGATTATTAGTATTATTATTTTATTATTATTGTTATATAATTACTATTATTATTATTATTGTACTATAATTATTATTATTTTTAATATTATTATTGTTGTTATTATTGTACTATTATTATTATTATTATTATTATTATTATTATTATTATTATTAATATTATTATTATTATTATCATGATGGCTCATCATCATTGCGCCTTGGATTTTTGAATAATTCGTATACCGTGTCCTACAATACCCTACCTTCTCTTTTTTTAAATTATTATTTTCAACATGATTATGAATAAATATGGCTGAAATATTGGACAATGAGGTCAGCTACATTTACAAGGTAAACGCATTCAGCAGATTTATTGATACAATCAAACAAACAAACAAAAAACATTTATAAACAAATACATACATACACACACAAAATGTCAAAGAGCTACATTTATTAGGCAGATTTATTGAAATAAGCAAAATATATATATATTTTTTAAAAAAGCAAAATAAATAAATAAATACATAAATCTGGCAAAGACATAAACACACATGACAAAATCTATACAAAATTGGAAACACAACAAGCAAAAATACCAAATAAATTAGAAACGAGATTCACTGATTTGACATGATAATTTTGGTTGACTTTGTTTTTTTAATTGATTTGTTGCTGTTTTCATTGTTGTTTTGTTATTGCATTTATATTCTAGCAAAAGCACTAAGGTCTATTAGATTGCTTGCATTTAAGATGCATTTAAGAATGTTCATATCTAAATAAAATCTAAAAAAAACCATTGAACTAAATAAAGTAAAAGTAAAAATGTGCAATTTTGTATATTTTTTACATCAAGAAATGATGCGATTGCTGCTTCAGCGCTCAACTGGAAAACAAACAGAATGCTGGAATTTACCTGTATACTTTATATCAGTTCAGTTCAGTATAAAAATAGACAATTTATAAAAATACAGTAAAGTTTCCGAAATTTTGTACTTGAAAAATAAAATCAAAATACAATCTCTGGTCTGTGTGGCCCCTTGGGTATGAGTGCGCCCCTTCTGGTGTGTGTCTGGGTGTGGCCCGTACAGGTATGTGTGTGCAGTTTGTCTGGTGTGTGTGAAGCCCCCCTGGTGTGTTTGTGTGTGCTTTTCACCTGTTCTCCTGTTCCCCCAGCATCCAGGTCCCGTTCCCGTGTAGATCCACTAGGGGTCTCCCATGTTCCTGTCTGGTCACCTGCCCCTGGTCTGTGTCTGATTGCCTCCTGTTCCCCATTGGTCTCGTCATCCCTGGTCCAGCTGTCTGTGATTCTGTTTAATCTGTGTCCGTGTATATAAAGCCTGTGTCCTTTCAGTTCTGGTTATCGGTCCATCGCTTTAGAGCGCCTGTGAGTCTCTGTTCTGGTTTTGTTTTGGCCCACGTGCCCCTGTTTGTTTTCAAAATAAAAACCGCTCTGTTCATGGATCCCAGGTTTCTGTCTGCGGTTATTCCAGGTAGCTCCGGGGCACAGCGTAACAGCGTGCCCCGTGACAATTTAGTGCATCTTTTTGACATCTATACACTGTGCAAATATTGAATCAGCAGTCAAGTGGAAAACAAACAGAATACTCAAACATTTAATTATATGTGCAAATAATCAGAAGCCTTTCACTGTAAATATAAAGTCAATCTGTAAAAAACTAGAACCTCTCAGACCTTACTGAAGCACAAAGAGGCCGCAGTGCTGAGTTATTCTTCATTCTGCCTCTTTCATCCCCCAGGCTTTATAATCTTTGATGCAGCTCGGTGGGGAAGACCTAAAGTTGGGTTCTGGGGGTCTTAAACAGAGTGTGTGGGGCTTCTGTGGGAGCTCTATTCCTGAGCTGAGACCTGACGGTGGCTGATTGCTGTCATCATTTGCATAATGCCTGTCACCTGGAGGTCAGCCATTAAGAACCATTTTTGCTCTGAATAAGCTCGCGGTTCATTGCAGGCGACGGTCCCGACTAATCACATAATTGGGTGAAAAAATGAAAGGCACGATCCAGGCTTTTATATTCCTCATTATTAATGCTCCTGCTTGTGTGTTCTGTGTTGTAATTTTCTCTCATTAAGAAACACTCGGTGAGTAAACGCAGTCTGACAATGTTTACCAGGTAGATTTTAACACCGAACGGCTGTACTTACACGACTTATAGAGAGAGAGAGAGAGAGAGAGAGAGAGAGAGAATGGAAGGGAAAGATAAAGAAAAGAGGGTAAGACAGAGAGAGAATAAGAAAAAAGAAAGAAAGTAAGAATAAAAAAGAAAGAGAGAAAAAGAGTAAGAAAAAAGAGAAAAAGAGTAAGAAAAAAAAGAAAGAGAGAAAAAGACTAAAAAAAGAAAGAGAAAAAGAGTAAGAAAAAGAGAGAAAAAGAGTAAGAAAAAAGAAATGGAGAGAAAGAGTAAGAAAAAAAGAGAGAAAAAGAGTAAGAAAAAAAGAGAGAAAAAGAGTAAAAAAAAAAGAAAGAGTGAAAAAGAGTAAGAAAAAAAAGAAAGAGAGAAAAAGAGACAGATTTTTGTCTTTCATTTTGAATTATTTTATTTAAGCATAGAGTACTGTGCAAAAGTCCTGAGCCACTCTGGCAATACCACCAGAAAACAATCTGATTGACAGTAACTTCATTTTTCAAAATGAAAAACACAATTTTAAACACATTTGATGTAAAAGCACCTCGTTGTAAAAAACACAATAGAACGCTACAAGTCATGAACAAAATATCCTAATACTACTGAAGCAGTGTGGGATCATCCGGACGGAGAACCAGCCAACGTTCATTTAAGAGGTTTGGAATGTCCTTCAAGAAACCTGGAGAATTCCTGAAGACACTTAAAGAAGTGACAGGAAAGCTTGTCTAAGAGAGTCCAGGCTGTGAACGGGAGTCATAACAGAGCCTAGAACAAATACTGACTTTAAAGCTGGTCGGAAACTCTATTTTATATACTATTATATACAGTATATATTTGGGCTGGAAAGCGATTAATTAAAATTAACTAGTTAATCGCAAATCTGGAAAAAATTCATTGTGATTAATCGCAATTCTGTGTCAACCCGATATATAATATATAATGAACACACTAATTCATCAATTTTACAAGAAGTCTTTGTTTATTTGTTTTTTCCGACTCTGTCACACTTTTAAAAGCTGTGAGATAAAAACAAAACTTACTTTTAAATAGAAAATGCAGAACATCTTCAAACCTGAGAGAATCTCTGTGTTAAGACAGAAACGTCGCTTTAAATAACTTGAA
>JBBPDH010000034.1:11406044-11417020 GCA_037974565.1 Clupeocharax schoutedeni | reverse complement strand
TGAAGCAGGGGGCAGCAGGAACACGGCGCCCGGGGAGCAGTGCGCGGGGACGGTACCTTGCTCAGGGTACCTCAGTGTTGCCTGATACCGATAAAACTGTCTGACCCTGAAGAACACTGATGTACAAGAAGTGTACAGACACTGAAAACATAATCCTCATGTTCATTTTGTGTTTTACCCAGTTTGTCCCCATTAAATTATGTTGGTTATTTATATAGAGACATTAAATGGGGTCAAACTGACCCCAAACATAAAAGCAGGGCTAATCATTGCTAGACCTGCACAGACTGTAGCTGGTCCTGTTCCACAAACTGGTCTTCCAACAATACTGTTGCTAAGGGCATATAACGTGTGTTTAATTACATGATATTAATGCTAAAGACTTGCCATTCATGGGTACTTGTTTCTAATGTGGCTGTAACCTCTGTCCTGCTACTAGAGTAACAACTGGTGTATAGTGTCTCATTCCCAGCCCTGGACAACCCAAGTCAAAACTAAACCTGTAATATTTAGTTACAGTTTTCATAGCAAAAAACAGCTCTGAATAATTCTGTACAAATTTAAACAGATGCTGCATAACACAGCAATGACCAAAACAAGGTCAACCATTTATTACTAGGGATGACCAGTTACTGGAATCGAGGCCCAATTTGGATGAATTATAATTACAAAGAATTATGTAATATTTCCATGGTTAGCAAAGCAGCCCATCCATCCATTATCTGAACCACTTAACCTGAACCAGGATTGGAGGAGTGTGGGCATTCATAGGGGTGAGAGGAAACACCCTGGACAGGTCACCAACTCATCACAGGGCGGATATATATTGTATACACACACACACACACACACAGGGGCAATCGACTTAATTTTGGACTGTGGGAGGAAACCGGAGATCCCAGTGGAAACCCATACAGATACAGGGAGAATATGCAAACCCATGCAGAACCCTCAGGCCCATGCCTCACCCACAACCTTCTCACCGTCAGGTGCTACCCACCGCACCACCGTGCCCCCCACACAGCCACCCAGCATCACTGAAACATTCTCCTCTTCTGTCAAATATCAGTTCGAAATATTGCTGAGTGTAATCTTATTTTGTATTTTTATACACAGATATAATTGCAATAATGCATATCCCATGTTATTACCCCCTAACGAAACTCCTCACTCCTACATTTCCTAAGCACTGAAATTATACTGGTAACTACGGCATAATATTCTGCTTTATTATTGCCGTATTGGTCTCTGTAATACTGATATCACAAAAGGCTGCAATATGCTAATGAGACTCTAACCAATCACAGTCCCGTGTGGGTCACTGGGTGTTCTGGCGAAGCTAGATCATGTAATCCAATGACAGTCTCATTATTTTAATATTTAACCATCAAAAGCACTGGTTCAATATTGTACTATTCCTTCTGTGTCACTTTTCCATGACATTTGTGTGGGTTTGTGAGCTAAAAATATCCCTAATTCATTCAAACTCTGTTTGTTAAACAAGCGTGTAAATGGTCTGGTTTTGTGATGTCACAAACACTATGTTTTGAGTGAATATACATCTTAAAATGAACTACATTTGCATACATGAAGCATTTTTTCCCCCAGAAAAGTGCTGATATGGGCTCTTTAATGTATTGCAATCATCATAAGATGTAGCGGTAAAAGTGTACTATTATTTTGGCCATATGTTGCAGCCCTGGTCTCAAGCACTAATAACTAATATTGCTTTACAGACAGCTTTTGCAGTGATGCTCAGACAAAAGGAGAATGCCTGGAAGCAATGTCAGGAGAATGAGCAGGTACAGTGTAAAAGATCTCTATTCTGACTGGCTCCCCTGTATATTAGCCCATTTAAAAAACTCATTGCAACTTTAGGCTAAACTACTGTGGACTGAATTAGAACGTATATGTAAATGTTTTGGTTTTGTGACATCACAAACACTTTTTTGAAACCATTTCCTCTTGTGGACTGTTCAGATGTCTGAGTGAATACAAATCTTAAAAGCACCAACATTTACACATTTTTATTATGTTTGTGCAGCCCTAGTCACAAGCACTAAATAACTAACGTTTCTTCCCAGACAGCATATGCAGGGCTGTCCAGGTGAAAAAACAGAGTCTGAAATCAGTGTTAGAAGAATGTGCAGGTTGATTACAGCTATACTCCATGAATGAATATTGCAGAATAGTTGTTACATGAGTGTGCACCAAGTACTGGTTTTTTTTTTTTTTTTTTTTTAAAACCTGTCGCAGTGTCTGCGCAAAAAAATGCACATTTTTTGCCCTCAAGTTTGGAGCTGCTGGAAAAATGCACACCGCCTCACTATTTGGCAGGAAGGCTGGGCCCTCTGCGCCAGGACGCGGCCAACGACGGAGCAGTATTTGGCGGAGCGGGAGGGGAGGGGAAGGCAGGGCCGCCTCCTGCTGATCAGACGGAGGACCGGGGGGAGAGCGAGCCGGACCGGAGGATTTTCCCCCCGCAGGGTGGCATTGACGCTTTTCCCCACTTAAAAGAAGAGGAGGGTAAGCTGGCGGAGGCCGCGATGAAGATGTTGGGGGGCTGAGAGGGTGAGAGGTGTGGGTGCAAAGGAGAACAGAGGTGTTTTTGTTTGAAAGGGTAGACGTTACCAGGGTTGGATGCAGACATTGCTGTTTTTCTGCCCCCGCTGCTGTGGTGGCTGGAGGCTGTGTTTCAGTAGGAGGCTCTGTCTCTATGTCTCAGTGTCTCTACCCCCTCTTTGTTCGGCTCCGCTGCGGGACTGTAAATAATAGCGAGGAAAACATGGCTGACTCAGACTAGCTCCCTAAACGGCTCCTCTCTGTGGGTCCAACGGCTGTGGGTCTTTCCACTGTGGCTCTGTCTGCTGCTCCACCCCGCGGTGGTCTGTCTCTGTCCCCCTGCTCTGGGAGCCGTGCCCGCCCCGCAGTCTCCGAGCCGGGCCGCAGCATTAGCGCCCTACATTAGCATTTGCTAGCCTGCATTAGCTGCCTGAGGACCCCCCCCACCAAAACAGGGATGTTCTGTTATTAAAGGTGATGACAGGTATCTTTTTAGGATTTTTCTGCACCGACAACGAGCATCCGTGCTTATTATCATCACTATTGTTTTATCACAATTGTTTTGTCATTTTTCAGAATCTCTTCTTTGAGCTAGCGCAGCTAGCTGGCCCGAAGCCTTCTAGAACATTTCTCTGAGTCTTCCCGAGTCTCTGAGAGGTGCTCGGAGAATTGGTGGTGGGTGTGAAGGTCTTAAAAGCTTCTATAAGAGATGATCGTGAGGCGAACTGCCAATGTTCAGTGTCCTCCCCGTTTCTCCTGCACACCTCAGCCGCCTCGGTTCAGGCTGGAGACGCGCTGGACGGCGACCAGGCTGATCTGAGATCATCCCGCCGCAGTGAAGAGCCTCCTCTCCGGACTAAAGCAAAGGGAGAGCCGGTCTATCTTTCCCCTGTTAAAACGACTGAAACATCAACCAGAGAGGGGAAAATAAAGACCCCCCGGTCAGATTACACCCCCTTAACGCGACTGAAGGTGATAGATGTCTGGTGGTGTGTGTGTTTGGGGAGGGAGGAGGGGCCCTCAGCCGCCTCTCTCCTCATGACCGCCAGTCAGATCACCTCCACTGATGAACTGGTCCATTAGCTCGGATTGTGGAGACGAGTGGGGACAGAGGAAGATTTTACTGCTCATTTTACTGTCTTTTCTTTGTCTCATTAGAAATGAAGCATCTTATTTAGACATTATTGAAGTCTGACTTGTTTCTCATTACCTCCTCTTAGGAGAAATAAGGAGCAAAAAGAAAAAATGTGACTGACAGAAGTCATTCTGCTATTCTCTTTAATCACTTTATGGATCTCAAACTGAGATCAGACTTGAACTTGATCACGAAGATATATTTCAGATGCTCAGGCTCATTTATAAGACCTCCAAGTTTTCTTTTGGATCTTGTGGTAGATCTGATGATCTGAGACAAATAAATAGCAGAGCAGTGAGAGAAAAGAGAGCATTTTAAGATCTTAAACTGGTTTCGGGTTGAGATTTTGTGAAACGCTAATGCTGAAATCATTTAATATTTTAATAATGTCAAATCCTCAATTTGAAAATGTATATATGGCACGTTTTAAGTCTTGCCATTCTCACTGTATTGAAAAATGTTTTGAGATGCCATAACATTCACTTGGGTATGGTGGTTTTGTTTCAGTATATAGATTATAATAAAACAGAACTGAGCTTAATAGCACAGTTAACATTTTAAAAGTTAAATATTTGAAGATACCAAATATTTTTTTGCCGTTTTTTTCCCCTCACTGCTCTAAATTTTGAAGTCTAAATGGAACGCTGTTTTCAGATTAGAGGAGTTGCGCTTTTTTGTGGTTGCTTGTTTAATTCTTAGCATATTGCTGTATAATTAGTATTGAACGTAACACTTCATTTGCTTCAGTGTTGTGAATGTTGTGCGATACCTGTGAATACTGAACTGAGAGGCTTGTATTGAACAATACAGTACAGTACTCATTTTATATATATATATATGTGTGTGTGTGTGTGTGTGTGTGTGTGTGTATCTTGGGTGGACTTTGTCAATGAGAGATCAACTACCTGAACCTGAAATTGGAAAATTGACCAAAAGCCCCCCCCTTCAAATAAATTCATTCTTGCTTTTGATATGAAATGGTTCACTGCAGAGGACTGAAACCGATTTATTTACAGTGGTGTTTTTAGGAACCAGGTATTGTTCATTTTGGTGAAATAGCTCCAAAACTTTTCTTATAACTTTCATACAAACATTTCAGGAGTCAGGACTCAAGTCATACATTCATAACCATTTTCTAAACATGTATATGATGTCTGGTTCCACTCACCACCACTGAGAACAATTCTCTAAGATCATTTAGAATGACATCGATGTATGTTGTAATAATTTAACATTTTAGAAATGTTAAAAACATTTGGTAGAAGTCAACTTTAACCTGTCCTGGATGTCTGTCTGGGGTGGTTTAGCCTACAGCGAGGTCGCAGGCTTCAGGTTTCTGGTTTTCTACAGCTTCATCTTCAGTCAGGTAATCAAAAGACCATCATCAGAAAGAGACAAGTTGGTTTCACTTATGATCTTGTTCCAGCCATAACTTTTAGATCCTGATGATTCTGAAGTGTTCCGGTTGTTGCTTGTATTAGCCTCGTCTCTCAGCGGATATTATCTAAGAGAATAATGCATGAACCTTTTCTTACCGATCAATTAGCTCGGACCATCAGTAGCGTCACTGCATGCAAAAGTGGTTTTGCTCTGTCTAGATTACGAGAGGAGATTAAATAAAATGAGCAGAAAGAAAGCGACTATATTTTATTGTGTATTGCCTGTTAGCTTGTGGCTAACAAACTGGGTTGTGGTTAGAGCATTTTGTTTGCCCTTGAAAACAGTCATCATTCAGTTTTACCATTCTTTTACCATCATTCATCATTTGACAGTCAGTTTTACCATCATTCATCATTTACCATCATTTACCATATCATCATTTACCAATCACCTTTTTCTGTGGTCCCTCTATCCCTTACATTTAAACAGGCTATTTTGTTTACTGTACCTTTATTTTTATATATATATGTATATATAAGTGTGTGTGTGTGTGCGTGTGTTTGTGTCTACATATATGTATGTGTGTGTATGGATGTGAATGAGCTCTTTTCTGATCAGCTTCACCGTCTCCCTGAAAACCCTCATCACATTGCGCCAAACTACTGTAGACTGAAAATTGGAATATATGCAGATGTAATGGTTGCTGTGACATTACAAAAGCAGCGGGCTGTTTTCGGTCTAGTTTCTATACATGGACTGACTAGTAAACAGTGTTTACGTGTCACATCAAACTATATTTAAAGAGCAAGGAACATTCAGAATTCTGTGTAACGGGCTGTTTGTGTAAGTCCTGATTTAGAATGGTCTGGAATTGAATAATGAATTTTATTGTTTTTTTCCAGAGGTCTTGTGTTTTTGACTTGGCTTTAGCAGTAAGAAGCTTCATGATTCATCAGAGCCTTAATGTCTGGGATTTTCAGCTGGATCTTGACCTGTTACAGAGTCAAGCCTGTACTGGAGGAGGATTCTGTCCATAATGTCCTTATTCATAGCTATTTCCAAATGTGAAATGTAGTGATGCTCCGATTGATCGGCCACCGATCATGATCGGCCAATATTGGCTAAAAATAGCTTGATTGGAGAACCCCAAAAGCGGCGATCAAAAAAGCCGATCACTTGACGAAAATTACTCGCACGACTTTTTCACACGTGCAGCACGCCGCACAGGTAAACAACAGCAGAGCGGAGCTCACCAGCGGCAGCAGGAGTTCTCCCGTCTGGACGTTTTTCAAAGTGTCCGATAAAGACGTAAAGTTAGCCGTTTGCAGTGTATATCGTGATGAAATCCCTCGAGGTGGAACCAAGCAACGGCATTTTAACACCACTAACATGTAGAACACGCCATACAACTGAATAGGAACCTGAAACTAAACCAGCCGAAGCCGAGAACATCCCCAACCAGCAGACTGTGAGTGATGAGTACAGCAGGGATAGTGCGAGGTGGAAAGACATCACCTATTGATGTCTTTCCACCTCTATTGAGGTGAATCTCTGAATCTCTGTTTTGGAGGGTCTATTGAATCTCTGATGTCTGTTTTGGAGGGTCAGTCGGACTCTGAAGTGAATCTTTTTAGATCCAGGATATTCACAGATGCGAGAAGACCTGGAAGTTTGACTTTGGTCATGATGATGTGAATGATCTGCATTTTTAAAATTTCACTCGTCCAACATGTTCATTTGGCTTCAGTAAAGTGGCCTAGTGAAGATGTTCCCTTTAGATATGTGGGTTTTTTCTCTCTCTCTCTTCGGTCGTTTTGCGGTTTCTAATGATGCCTTTTTCCCTCCAGATCTGTGTTTTTTAAGACCCGTCTCAACCAGCTTGAGCTTCATCTCTCTTTAAATATGTTAACTGGTTCTGAGGGAGGCTGTCTGGCTAGGTTAACTCAAAGAGCATCATGTTCCGTATCTGTCCCTTATCTTCTGTTCTTTTTGCGCTTAAATCAGACGAATTCAGATTCGATTAGCCAGCCGAACAGACTGTGTGACCACTGCCGGACTACAGTCTGTCTTGTGTGAAAGGTTAACGCCACGCTAGCCGTTGGCTACCTTAGCGTGTAGAAACGATCCTAATGCGTTATGCAACAGCTTCGGCTTTGCCGACTAAATAATGAATGTCTTATGTCAATGTGTGTTTGATTTCAGCGTTAGCTCACAGAGGGCATCTCTGAGGCAGCCATGAGGAGAGATACGGAATCAGTTTGAGAAATGGCTTTTTTTTAAGGGTTTCATAATCTAATTAGAAATCAATGATTTCCAGCTCAGTTTGGAGTTCTACCAGAGATGTTTGCTGGGCAGGATGCATGAAAATATCCTCTGTAGCTAATTTTGATAGTCGTCAGGGTGTACATGTACTTTAATTCATAATAATGAAGGTAAATAGCGGCACTTTCCGTAGGTGTACAGGAACCGTGCTGTGCCTTGCAAATTTCTCATTTGTGGGACTAATAAATCTACCTAAACCGTACTGTGATGGAGTGGAACACGTAATCTCAGCCTAATAAATTCTCTCCCAACAGTTTGTTTGTTGTTCCAAAATCATGTTCATAGTCATATTTGAGGTTTGTTTTTTTTTTTCTTCACATAGTTGTGTAGCCGTGTGATATTAAAACCTAGCCCAGCTAACTTGCTCTCGTCCTGGTACACCATAGCATTTCCAAAGCCCCACAAACAGACACGTGTACTTTGTCGACTTTCCAATTGCTGTTTTGGATTGATGATTTATTTATTTATTTATTGCACGCACAGTAGGGCTGCACTATATGTTGCAAATTCACCGTCATCGCGATATCAACATGCACAATATCCACATCGCCAGACTGACTGAACTGCAGTAAATGGTGTTTTTTCCAAAACTCTTCACCCGGAGCCACAGAAAAGAGGGCAAAAACATATAAGAACTTACAAAAAAATGCTAAGAACTTACTATAATTTAAATTTTTACATTTATTCAAGATTTAAAATGTATTAAAAATATATATAAGATTTTTTTTCAACAGTGTTTAACGGTTCAAATGTTTCATGGGAGGCATTAAATGCTCTGTTCAAGTAAATTCCATTCCAACATGTTTTTTAAAGAAATATTGCATTGAATTTTTTTTCTGCATAGACTAGTCAGTGTCTGGAGTCTTAATCACCAGCAAATCCAAAGCAGAAAATCATGAACACTATAAAGGCTTTAAAGTTATACGACACTTATGGCATGTGATATCACCATCGCAACACTCAACAACATGATCGCATTTCGCATGTTTTCCTGATATCGCGCAGCCCTAATGGACAGCCTTCTTTTAGTCCTGCCATCTAGCGGCTCGGGTTTGGCTCGGGTACAGGTCACTTCATTTGTAATGGAAAATATTTGTTGAAAGTACAGTGCGGTTCCATGTACTGGTGGAAGAGCCTCATAAGATTTCATTGAAGTCTAAAGTTTTTGATGTCCACCCATGTTATTTCATGGTCAAAAATAATTAGATCCTGTTCTTGTTTTTCTTCACTTTGTAGGTTTTTGAAGCCCTTGCCCAATAGTAAAAGACTGGACAGCCATCCGCTGGCAGAGCCCTGTGTGGGCTGCTGATAACCCAGCTGTCGGCTATAAACCAAGACTCTCACATTCTCGCCTGCTGGTGCGGCACCACTGGATTATATGCCAGTGTTTTCCCGCACTGTAATCGGTTCCCCTTTCATTTGAAGCCCCTTTTACTCTTTCGTTCATCAGAAAGGGTACAATCGATATTTTCACCCTAGTCCGGCAGCGAAGCTGCTCCCCTACATCCAGATGAATGAAGACCCCATTCGGGAAGAACGCGGGCCAGAGATCCAGAGCTGATGCAGGTACAATTACTTGGAGAATGTTTCTTGTTTTGTTCGAATGAGATCATGTTTATCGGAGATATTTTATAATATCTGTGTGGATTTTTTTGTTTGTTTATTTACTCAAGGACACGCGGGTGTCTCTGCAAATATGATGAAGAAAAAGAATTCACACAAGTAAGTTTCCAAACCAAGATGATAAACCGTTTGAAAAGAGGTTTGTCAGTTAATCACCTTGAGCATCTGTACATATGCCTGCATGTGGTGTAGGATCTGTATGATTTAAAGGCCATGGCTAGTTGCAGTACATGGCGAAGGGAGAGTTTTCGTCCCAGCAGCAGCCAGCAGAATCTCAAGGTCACAGTGGATTTTCAGGAGCTTAGTTTCACAGCAGCAACTGAATATAATTTGTGCAGGAAACACAAGAGCAGCGTCGGTCCCACCAAAGTGTCCCAGCCCCGGCGGAACATAGTGGGCTGCCGCATTCAGCACATCTGGAAGGAGGGCAGTGGAGCAGCCTCCCAATGGAAGGGCACAGTGCTCGACCAGGTCCCCGTCAACCCATCGCTGTACTTGATCAAGTACGATGGCTTCGACTGCGTGTATGGGTTGGAGCTGCATAAGGACGAGCGGGTGCAGGGGCTGGAAGTCCTGCCGGACCGTCTAGGTAGGACTTGTCTGGGGACTTCTTTGCAATCTACTAAAAACAGTTATAAAACAAAAGGCCTAGCAAACTCAACAAGAAGTTCACTAACACCACAAGCAAGATGCATTTAAAACAAGCAACTTCATACAGGCAGTTCTAGGAGGCCACAGAAGCACTGAGATACTAGAGTGTCTGGCTTTATACACAGTACTGTGCAAAAGTGTTGAACGGGACAAAATATTATTTTTGCACCAACAAAGTGATTCAAAGCAAAGTATGTGGAGTGGCTCAATACTTTTGTTCTACAGTACTGTACTGTAGTAGGTATCGGACCTGGCCAGCAATCTGCTTCAAGGTGAAACAAGTTAACTCCACAGCTAGACAGTCACTTTAAAGACAGCAAGCAACCTCAAACTAGTCTAGTTGACCACAGAAGCATAAACAGTTGTTTCTGAAATTCTGTAGAGATTAATTTGTAAATACAGTTCACTGTATGTTTTTTTCACCCATGTTGTTTTTGTCCACCCGTCAGCTTCCACGCGCATCAGCGATGCTCATCTGGCTGACACTATGATTGGAAAGGCTGTAGAACATATGTTTGAGACTGAAGAAGGTTCAAAAGATGAGTGGCGGGGCATGGTGTTGGCCCGAGCGCCAATCATGAACACATGGTTTTATATCACTTACGAAAAAGACCCCGTCCTCTACATGTATCAGCTTCTTGATGACTACAAGGATGGAGACCTGAGGATCATGCCAGATTCAAGTGAGTTTGATTGGCATGCTGTATGATGTGTGACTGGTTTTGCCCGTTTTAATGCTATGTTTTGTAGTTTTATTTTCAAGCTATGGGTTGTATGTGGTTTTGAAGGCTTACTCTGACATTATATTCCCTGATCCAACCTGATATTCCTTGAATTCTCTATTGGATCTTTAAAGGACATTCCAGGACAAAACTGCTGTTTAATATGTTTATGTCGCTCAGCCTCATTGATTTTCCACAATTGATCATTTTGTAGTCCGTTCCTCAATATCCTATCATTACAACATTACAGCAGTAACAACTTTATTTGCAGAACACTTTTCACACAGCTAGAAAATTAAGTTTAGTCATTTTGTTACTGTTAACACAAAGACCTAAATGCATGAATGTTAAGGGTTACATTGCCTGAACTATAGGCTAATAAATATAACCTAGTTCCATTAGTAAAACGTTTACCTAGGTTGTCTTTTTAAGCACACCAAACTGAGGTAGGGTGTCTAGGGTATCTAGCTACCTTTAAATGTTAGCTTGTTGTCATACTCCTCTTAGTCTCAGCCTCAGACGTCACGCCCACGGACCGTTGGCTAAACGTCTGCTGCATATGCTACACTTAACTGGAAACA
>JBBPDH010000034.1:11276667-11290565 GCA_037974565.1 Clupeocharax schoutedeni | reverse complement strand
GCCCCGCCCATTTCAAGACAACCCGACCCACTTCCATGTTAAATCCCGCCCACTTCCGGGTTAGGCCCCGCCCAGTCGAATACGGATACAGATACAGATAATTCATATGGTTAACGGATACAGATATAGATAATGCTGTACTCGCTCATCCCTAATAGCAACATTTGTAGGTTGCAAAGCTGACAAATGGGGCAAATAAATTTATAGCAGGCCGTTTTGGACCGTTTCTATTGGTTTATTAATCAAGAAGAGTGAGTAATCTGGAATTTTTGGTGGTGTACAAAAATGCATGTTTTTTCTATATTTTCCCATCATCTGTATGTTTTTCTGCTTTTCAGCCAGGCCCTGGACAATCTGGAACTGCAGCGGCGTTACCGGCACCTCCGTCCTCCTCCCTCCCTGTTTCATGTGCAGCTTTGCTGGCCAGAGAGTTTCCCTCCCAGCCAGCCTCTGCCCCTCACAGTGCCCTGCTTCTTCCATGTGGGTCCCAGCCAGCCTGAAGCAAAATCCGATGATTCTGAACCCACAGAGTCAACCGACACGTCCTTCTCCGTTAAAGTAATTAAACACAGTCTTGTTAATCTCATCAATTCTTGGACACATTGTATGTCAGAATACAGAATACGTTTGTTATTCATTCAGAGAACAGCGAAGTTACATCATAATACATAAACACTTTGAATCATTTTAATAGATGTATTCATAGATTTATAGACATTAATACTTTTCCATTATACTTGCAGGTGATGCTTCTGTCCACCCCTGGCATCGAGGACTTCTACGCTCAGTGCTGTAGCTGTACAGAGGATGGTCAGGCACATGGGGATGCAATCCACCCTACAACTCTTTTCAAGGTTAGTATGTTCTGTTCATTTTTCCCCAGGAGGGTGGATGTGAAATGCTCCATCCTGTAATTTAGGTACACCAGTCAGTTGCCATTATTCAAAAATGAATATTGAAAAAATGAAAAATGTTTAACACATAGACTATGTACGCATTGCAGTTCTTGTTGCTGGAGAAAGCAGGAGATCTCAAGCTCCCCGGAGGTCTGTGGTCCCCTAAAGAGGACGGATCCAATCCAGCCAAGGACAGCAGCATTCTGATCCGCACTGCAGTTCGCTGTGTAAAAGAGCAGACTGCTCTGGATCTTTCGGCTTGTACACAGTGGTCAGTTAATTCTTAAAGCTTTCAATGTCTCTGTACACTTATGTTTTTACATGATCCAACACAAAGTGAAAGTCCGAAAGACTTGATATGTCTCTTGAAAGGTAGTAGTTTATGCTTTTTTGGCTAAATGTGTTCCTATAGACTATACAATACTGAAAACCAGTCAGTTACATTTGTATGTTGAATGTTTTCTTGTAAAAAAAAAAAAATGCATTTATTTGTTTATTCAAATATTCAGTCAGGCATACATGCATTAATTTGGGGGTCGGCCCAAACTTCTGGCCTCTAGTGTGGAGGATGAAATACTGATGGATGAAATTTATTTCAAATTTCAATATAATTTTAGGTGATATTGGATGTTGGAGCATCATTTGTTGTGTCCTGGTAGATGTGCTAAGTATCTGACTCTTTTCGTCTTTAGGCACAAAGTGGCTGAACTGAGACAACTGAATGGGGATAAAACAGAGATTGTTGTGATTTTCATGCCAGATGTGTGGAATCTAGTCCCGACATCAGAGGAGTGGGCCAAGTTACGGAATGAGCAGAAGGTGAGTGTGCTCTGAGTCACTCCCTGTGTACACAAACTTATTTTACAACAGTTCAAATCTAGATTTTTTTTTCTATTACAGAGAAAGACACATTTTCCATGTCATGTTTCTGTGGTTTTGTAGGAGGATGAGTCTCCCCTCCCTGAAGTTCCCTCGCTGGTGGTCCAGCCCTCTGCAGGTCTGACGCTGACAGCTACATCCCTCTCATCTTTACTGGACCGAACCAAGGATGCATTTGAGGTTTGCGCCCATAATTTACCCACATCCATGGAAATCAAATAACGCTTTGGTTTCACGTTTTTAAAAGTACCAGGAACCACACAAAACATGTATATATTTTTAAAACTCACATTCTCTGTTACTGATGTACTCCTACATTATCAAAAAGAACAGTTATTAGTTTTGAATAAAAATCTTTGTGAAGTAGGAAAAATTGTAGAAACAGTGAATGTTACCTGACAAATAATCCGAATCCAAAAACTGCCATGGACCCTGGAGATAAAAACATTTCATTGCATCTCTGTCAAACATAATATAGTACTATAATTTACAGTTATTAAATGTGTGTACTCTATATATGTAAATGGCTGCTGCTTGTTTCTAAGGCCTCGTTTACACTGCAGGTCTTGATGCTCATTTCTGATTTGTTGCCTATATCCGATTTTTTAGACCTTCTGTTTACACGTGTTTTTAATTGTGGCCCATATCCGATTCACTTGTTTACACTTGCTGTAGCAAAGGGGGCTGTTACACCACACAGCAGCCAAGATGGACGAATGAGAAATATGCTTAATGCTGGCTCTGCGATAAATTCACCCAATAAAGGCATGCTTTTGAGGCGGAGAAGGAAAAGGGCGATTATTGCAGCTGCGCATCTGCTTCAGTTATTATGGCCTCGACCGTTCAGAGGAACGTCTGGGTGCGTGAGAGATCTCAGGATCGGTGGGAGAATACTATGGCGGGCTTTAGCGAGGAGCAGTGCGTCCGAAATTTTAGAATGAGCCAACTTTCTGTGTCAGCGTTTGTCTGCAATCCTCTCCTACAACGATAAGGCATTTCGCCGGCCGTCCCTTCGCAGATGTGCCTCGGGGGTTGCTCTCTGGCGCTGCATCTGTTTGGGATCAGCAGCGCATCAGTGTGCCTGATAGTCAGCGACTTAATGTTAATGACAGGTCGCAATGCCTAGGAAAATCCGATCTGCCTGTTTACATTACAGTCGCATCGGCACATATCTGATTTATATCTGACTTATTTACACATATGAACGAGGCCAGAAACCGATCTCAGAATATCCCAATGCATGCGTTTTTTTCCTGTTTACACTGTCATGAAACAGATCCGATCTGTGTCACTTATGAGCACAACATCGGAATTGGGTCACATTTAACTGACCGTGTAAACGAGGTCTAAGTCTGTGTTTATTGGGGGTGTGTCAGGTGTGTTTGGCAGGTGAGCTGTTCAGCGAGATGCTCCAGAGGGATTTTGGGCTGCAGCTGTACCACTCTCTTTGTGATCTGCCTGTGGGTCCAAATGCCCCCAAAGAGAAAGAAGATGAAATCAGCACTCCTCCGGTAGGTAAATCCCATGAGGAAAAGCATGTGGAGTAATGCCTCTATAGACTATAGATTTTAGCATCTTATAAGATCATGACAAATCACGCTTTACAATGGTAATGGATGATGGTGTGTGTGTGCGTGGCTGTATGATGATGCCAGGTTACTGGTCAGGGTGGAAACAAATAACAGTATTGAAATATAGAAAGAAATTAGGAAAAATCTTCTTGCGACAGTCTTTTGATGTTTTAATGTTAATGCTAAAAATTAAAGTGGGAGAGTGTTCAAAATCAATTGACTAGTCATTTAAGTCGTTTAAATAAATTGTAGGGAAAAACTGATAATGTATTATTACAGCAGTCATCCTTTTGATGGTCCTGCCAGTAATTTTGTGCATAAATGAAGTGGGGATACCTGAAAAATGGGAAGTGAGTGACATCTTTTTTTACCCCTCAGGAAGAGGAACTGAAGAATACTGACATACAGGCGAAGAAGAAAGGAGTGGGTGATTCCAAAAAAAGAAAAGTAAAAGAGGAGATGGAGACAGAAAAAGAAGTGACTGTAATGAAAGATGAACAAAAGCAGCCTGAACAGCAGGCGGAGGATCAAAAGGAGTGCAAGAACCAGGCAGTGGGTGAAGAAGGCATGACCACCGGTGTTTCGAACAATCAGACACTCAAAGACAATGTAAGGAGGAGGCCTCATTCCTAATGTTTGATCTCTGTGTCCTTTTTCTTAAGCTCATGTCTTTCTGTCCCTGTGTAAAGGACCAGCCTCTGGGTCGGTGTGCAGAACTTTCCCGCAGGGTGCTTCTCTCCTGGGTGTTTTTTGACAGGCAGCTCACAGGCTATCTAAAAGAGCAGGACCTGCAGAACATACTGCTGTCCCTCGGACTCTACCTCACCAACACTCAGGTTTTTACTTCTTTACTTCCCTTAAAAATGTTGGATGTGGGCAAATTTGGTACTTATCGGTGGGTTTCGAATTTTTTTCCTTTGCGGTTTAGGCACAAGACCTTGTCAGAAAGACATTAGTTGGTGGTCAGTGCTTGTACCGCAAACTCTGCTCACGCTGGACAGACCCAGAGGAGGAGGTGTATGACCTCAGTGCTGAAGGTATGATGCACAACCTGCCTACACAAACCCACACGCAAAATAGCTCAGTCGGCAGAGCATTAGACTGAAGGTCTACAGATCCCTGATTTGAACCCGGCTTTCAGAAGAGGATGAGCAACTGGTGGCCTGGTAGTTAGCCCCTTCAGTCAGAAGGCTGTGGGTTCGAATCCAAGGACTGCCAGTGATACCATGCCCACACGCTGCCCTCTGTTTCACAGGGATTAAATGCAGAGAAAGAATTTGACATTGTTCACACTGTGTGCTGTACTGTGTTCACGCATGACAAAAATGGAACCTACATTTTTATTTGTGGGAACCTGTCGTATATATTTTCATGTATCATCTTTTTTTACTCTTAGGGAATAAAGGATTGCTGCCTGGCCAGCCTTGTAAAGAGAAGAGCTCTTCTCGTCGGACAGCCAGCAAAGCTAACTCTGATGTGGTCACCTACAAAGGGACGATGGTGGACATTCCCAACTTGCTGCAGGCCCTAGAGAACAGCAAGGCAGCACAGCAGGAGATGGAGAACCGTCTCAGCAGTCTGCAGGCTTTGCTCGGTAGGCTGGGAAAGCACAGTTCAGTAGTAGATCAAACAAAAACAAAGGGGTCAATCAAATTGTTTCATGTCAGGGTACCTTTTCAGCACATTTTATTTGTACTCCTGCTTTAATGCCGAGCTCAGAATTCAGATGCTTATGGACCAAACTGGAATGATTCAGTGCTGTTCATGACCACTGTTGGTCTGTAGTCTAGATTTAAGATTCTTTGTAACCAGTGGCGCAAAAATGGGGTATGCAGTGTATACAGTGCATGGGCGGGGCAGGGGGCGGTGAAAGTAGTTGCGCCCCTGTTTGTCACATACATGACTATGCAACTACACTATGTAGTGAAATGTGAGTTGAACTGTACTACAGTTATTTTACAATTATTAAATAATTCTAATAAAATTTTAAGATACATTTCAGTGAGGCTAAACTATGGTAATAAATATACAGAAAAAGTAGGTCGTAAATAAACACACATTACAAACAGAAGCAAGATGTATACAGTGTGCGAAGTCCAACAATAGAAATATCAGCATGCTGTTTGATGTATAGACTTAAATGACAGCACTTTAAATACAGTGAGGTAGAGAGTTCAGGTTATGTTATGAACAGTTGTATTTTTGTGTCCTGGTTAAGAAGTCTTGAGGCCTCTCTGAGCTTCAGTCTCAATCTCCTTTGCCTTGGACCACCCAGTATTACTGATGTTAGCCTCCTACGCCGGTGCCTGAACTAACCACAACAAACCGAGCAGAGGCTCTGAGCTCCCTGGTTCTAGTGTCTCCTTCACCATAGCCACAGATTAACATTGCTGTACTTCTTTATTGGAAATGACTGTTTTTCTTTCTGTTTGATGTTTTAAACCATTGCTACATCTTTGCCTTTTTAGATTTGATGGCCACATGAAAGCAGTGCTGTTTGTTGCACTCTGGGATTATATGGCCTGTTTAAAGTTGGAATTCCAGTGATTGTGGAATCACATTGAGGAATTATAAATGTGTCCCCTATCTTCTTGCATTACTCCTACATAAAGATATTCACACTCTTAGAACTCTCCTCTGGTTGTCACACTGTCCTGAATATCAGGCCTTTCCTCGCATTGTCACTTTGGATAAAGCATCTGCCAAATGGGGCAGCTGGTAGCCTAGTGGTTAGGGCATTCGCCCTGCGACCAGAAAGTCCAGGTTCGATTCCCAAGACTGCTGGGCACCGCTGAGGTACCCTGAGCAAAGTACCATCCCACACACTGCTCCCCGGGCGCTGTGTTCCTGCTGCCCCCTGCTTCACTTGGTGAATGGGTTAAATGCAGAGGAAGTATTTCGTGCTGTTCACGCTGTGTGCTGTGGTGTGTTCATGTATGACGAATGATCACTTTCACGTTCAAATGGTTTTAATGTAATATAATGTAACACTTCTTTTGTGGCAATAACATTTGTCTAATGCCACAAAAAACCCATATCAATAAATAACAACCTGTAGCCTTCAGACTACTAGGCCACCAAGGGCATGACATTTTAATAAATTAGAATTATATGCGTGGTTTAGGACAGAACAGAATGACGGTGGGATTTGACTGGATCTCTGTAGAGTTCAAGGTTCTCTCATACGCAGGTAAAGAAAATGGACTTGACTAATTTAAAAACAGAAAACACAGCCGGGCAGAAGGGTTTGCTTTTTGTCAGATGAAGGACTTGTATCTGTGCAACGGTTGTGGATTGAAGCATTGAATGATGGAGGCAGATCTCTTTTGTTAGATGAATGACTGAGAAGCACCCACACCCATCTTGTGTTAATTGGTGTTCAGAGTAGTGAAAACATGGAGCCAGGGTTAAGAACCACTTCTGTGGGGCTTCAGTATTATGTTTATTGGATGTGGACATCCATTGAAAACCTGTATATTTGTCTGTGTTTCTGCACATCTGTGTGTGAATCAGAAGCAGCTGAAGCAAAGCAGGATTCGGAACAACAAGGGGAGCTGAAGAGCAAGTTGGAGAAAGCTGAAGCTCTCAACAAGGCCTACGAGAAGAGCCTGAAGGAGAACGCCGGCCACATGCTGGATGTCATCGACAAGATGCAGAAAATGGTAGACCAGGTAAAGACTGTAGTGGAATTCGCTAATTCCTCAAAGAT
This sequence comes from Clupeocharax schoutedeni, assembly GCA_037974565.1. Taxonomy (NCBI): domain Eukaryota; kingdom Metazoa; phylum Chordata; class Actinopteri; order Characiformes; family Alestidae; genus Clupeocharax; species Clupeocharax schoutedeni. The sequence goes on along the minus strand of JBBPDH010000034.1, from coordinate 11,283,510 downwards.
TTGAATATAGATAATATAATAATAAATATATGTATCTTTTTACATCTTTTACAGACGACAGTCCTTACAAGGACGAAAGACACGAAAGGAACAAAGGACTAAGAGTCTGTTCACAGAATAAACAAGACGACGACTTAATTTATAAATCTGTACCTTGCAGCTGTCGTGAACTCTGTTTGGATGTGGAGCATTGATTTGTTTGGGGTTTTTTTGTTTTTGTTTTGTTTATTCCTAAAATGTTAGAATGCTTAGACTAATTTTAAACCGGGTGAAGAAATCTGTAAAATGCCGTAGATTTTTTTCTTTAAAAAAACCTTTGAATAGTTTCTTATAGATCTTGCGGAGATGCATTAACCTTTCCTCTGTGAAGATAGTTGTGGAAGTTCCGTTCTGATTTCTCAGATTTTTTTGGTATTGGTTATTTACTTTTTTTTTCGTTTTTTTTTTTTTATTTCATGAGGGATAAGAGAATATTAAAACATCGAGTTTTGAACATTTTTCTTATGTCTTTTGGTGTATTTTTTGCCATCTTTTGTGTCTCTTGATCAGATGTTTCTCTGTGCTACAAAATAAGAATAATTGGTGCTTGTCCAGGCCCCACTGTACATGGAACCTTGCCCTGGGTTACCTTTATTTAAGTAAAACCTATGAGACATTGAGGGATAAAGAAAAATAAATTAATTTAATGAACATTTTAAATTTAGACACACCTTGTCCATTTTATCAGGTTCAGTTTATAGTTACACTGATTATACAAGTGCATCCATATCTACACACAGACTACAGGACAGAAAAGCTGCTTTTTCAATGTTATTAAATGTAAGAAGGCAGTGTACCGTAACATTATACACAGTACAATTAGTGGATGTGAACGACTGCAAAGCACCTCTGAGGTTCCCTTAAGCAAGTTACGGTCCCCACACACTGCTCCCTGGGTGCTGTGTTCCCGGCTGCCCGCTGCTTCACTTGGTGAATGGGTTAAATACAGAGAAAGAATTTCGTGCTGTTCACACTGTGTGCTGTGGTGTAACAGACAGAGGTGATGCTAGGGTCTGTTGGGGCCCCGAGCAAAAAATCACTGGGGGCCATCCCTTTAACCAGTTTTTGTCATGATTTTAATAAATAATCTGACATTAAATTGACAATACATTCTCTGATAAAGTTCAAAGGAATGAACGTTCAAAACGTTCACTACCTTAGTTTAAACTGTCAGCTCTCGTTCACCTTCTAGTGGCTTGGGGGCCCCGAGCAGCTGCCTGCTGACAAGATGCGCCCTTTGACTGACCAGCATAAGGTGCTCCACTGAACGCCACAGGAAACCTTCCCACTACTCTGGAACTTCTCTCGTAATCACACATGCACACAATCTGTGCAGTAGCCTGTTGCTATTATGCTGTGTAATTTCATACCAGGTTTAAATCACTATCATTACGTGTATAACTATGTGCATTGTTATCTATGATGTTGTCTACAATGTGTATTATGTTCTTATTGGGTGCTAAAACATCATGTGCATTAGTTTTACCATGTGCAGTATCATGTGAAATGTTCTAAATGTGTGCTAAATCATTTTCTATGTACTATACGTGCAATAGTCTTCCCATGTGAATATCACTTCGTATGTCAATCTTAATTAAAAACTGCTTATTCTGGAATAACTTCCTTTTTGTGTTTTAGTAAGTAAATTAAATGTAAGATCATTATCCATAGTATGCATACCTGGCAACTGTGTATCCAGCATTTCATGCTGAGGTCTTTTTTAAAGACGTTTTACTTGATTCATTTAAGATTTAGATTGTTCTTGTCTCTCTGCAGTAATAACATGGGTCATTTCAGTAACGTATTCTGGTTCTGAAACATAATGTGAAATTGTGGTATGTTATGGAAGCTATAAGGTTTACCACAATGACATTAAAACGTATAAGAAATATATGTGCACAAACATTAATCGAAGGTGGAAACAGAGCTGAATTTGGTTGAATTTTAAAAAGCAGAAGTCATAGGAACAGCCGTTTAGGCTCCGCCTACTCATTTTAGTATTGCTTAATATTCCATCTCCTGTGCTACGATTGGTTAGTAGTTCATAAGGTGTACCACACTTACATTTAATAGTTTAAGAAATATATGTGCACAAATATTAATCAAATGTGGGAAAAGTGCTGAATTTTAAAAAGCAGAAATGGTAATAGGAACAGCCGTTTAGGATCCGGAAGTTTCGAGTCGTCTTGATGACTCTGGATCACTAAAAAGAGCCGGGCAGGTAAAACCAGCGTTAAAATGATACCGACTCTTAGTACCCACCCGTATTTCGACAAGCCCGCCTACTTATGTTAGTATTCCTTAATACTCCGTTTCCTGTGCTACGATTGGCTAGCAGTTCACTACGCTTCGCAAGTGAAGACGAAAAATAGCCAATCGCCTCGCAAGTTAAGGAATATTATTAGGAAACCCAAGACGAGTCGACGGGAGTGGGCGAAAAACGGGTGGGGTAAAAAAAGGCATCGCGCTTCAATTATGTAAAATATCTCCCGCCATTTCAGCACCACCTACCGCCTGATTCATTATCTGTTCGTCTTTCCGTGGCAGGAGGAGATCTGAATTACACATTTTGGCCATTGACTTGTCAAAGAGCTCTCCGGTGTCATGGTAAGAATGTTTCCCCCCTTGGTATGTGTTCCGATACCGGGTATTTTCACCCCCTAAGTGTTTGATTCGATTACTTTCTCCGTTAAATTTCTATCTGAACTCAGCACGGCTGCCTGTGATCCTACTGAGCTACATTATAGCGCGGCTGCGAGAATTGCATTAAATTGTTATACTTATTATTGAGAATAATATAGTTAATATATTATCTGTAACACACTGTAGTTTGTTATCTCACCGGCCAATCTCAACCGATGCATTTACTGACCTCAGTTACTTTTTGTTCGAAAAGTTGGGCCAATTTTAGCTCGACGAGACTCGGTGGCTAACCTAGACGTGGGCTGAATCCCAAATATCGTCTTATTGGACTCGTAGTGCACTATTTTTGGTTCGTAAAGTTTTTATTACATTAGCACACTTTATAGGGAGTATGTAGTAATTTGAGACGGAACATATTTTCTGCCTTTTGCGCGTTGTAAAAGCCGCTTAACCGGACGGGGCCGGCTAATGCTAGCACAGTAGCCTTCGCGCCTTGTAGGCTAGTAAGTCACGCTAGTAAGTCAACTCTCAGTTTTGGTTGTTCAGATTAAAATTTTCTGTCCACAAGTCTTGATGTTCTCTGATTAAAATGAGGGCTGGGTTTCTCTAAAAGCACAGCTAGCTCTTCAGCTAAGTGTCCGGTTTCTGTTAGTTAGCCAACGGCTTGCTAGCTTTGTTCGCTAGTTCCCCTTTGAAGTTGCTTCTGGCCAAATTTTGGAGGAAAAATGCCTCTAAAAATCTTTTCTTATTTTACTGTTGGAACAGCGCTAAGTTAGTTTACAGCACTGTGCAAAGGACTCGAGTCACACTAATTTCTTTGTATTTTGCTTTAAATCTTCTCGTTCGTGCAGAAAACTATTTTATGTCTATCAGAAGTCTTTTCTTTGGCATATTGAGCAGGTTAAATGAAAAATAGAGGTTTTGCAGTATTAGGCTGCAAAGTGCCCATAGATAGAAGGTGCCTAGATAAAGATGTTCCATCCACTCAGCATTCAGCACCCCCAGTATACTGATTACTGGCCTGATCATCTGGAATCCTCAAGACTATATATAAAATGTCTTGCTCATTAAAGCCATAATATGCAGAATTGAAGGGTGTTTCAAAACTTTTGCACAGTACTGTATATGTATATTAACTGGGTGTTACTGGTTTTCAGCTGTCAAGTGTTCTTTTGTCTCCAAATCAGTCGGTAACAAGAAGTAATGGACTGGACTTACATAACTACATATTGAATAACCACAGGGTATTTAAATGTATATAAAGTTGCAAAAAGTATGTTTTTAATCAAAAGCGAGAAAGTTGTGGGGTGCGTTGTCCGCAGAATAAGAACTTCATGATGAAAATGCATGGATGAGTTTAAGAACATTTTCATATTGGGTTCACAATTTTAATACATTTTCTACACCCTGATTCTCTTCCCCAGGCAGGAGGAAAGGCAGGGAAAGACAGCGGCAAAGCGAAGGCAAAGGCAGTTTCCCGCTCCCAGAGGGCTGGTCTGCAGGCATGTGTGTTTCTATCAGGCAATCAAAGGCAAATGAACATCTGTTGATTTGAAAGAGTGTGTTATGAACGTTTATATTTGTTCTACAGTTCCCAGTAGGTCGTATTCACAGGCATTTGAAGACACGTACTACAAGCCATGGACGTGTTGGTGCCACAGCAGCTGTGTACAGTGCAGCCATCCTGGAGTACCTCACTGCTGAGGTGAAGTTCTGGCCTCTCTATCATCACAAAAATATATTTGTTGACTTGGGACCAGTAAATTATCCCAATCTTATGAATTGATATATATGTTGGAATTTGTAGGTGTACTTACTCTATCAGAAAAAAATGTTCTGTTCTATTTTTCAGTCTTCACTATTTCTCCAGGTTTAAATGTATTGGTTCTGATTACCATTATGTCTATAAACACTAATTATACAATATTACATGTACTATCGATGTGATAACGTGCCGGCAGGTTTATTACTTGTCAATTTTGTTTATTAAATGTTTTGTTTACTTAATGTAATCCAGTTTTTTGTGTGTGTCAAAAGGTGTTGGAGTTGGCAGGCAACGCTTCAAAGGATCTGAAGGTGAAACGTATCACTCCAAGGCATTTACAGTTGGCCATTCGTGGTGATGAAGAGTTGGACTCTCTTATTAAAGCCACAATCGCTGGTGGAGGTCAGTGTAACAATATTGCACAGACTGTTTTGTTCGTGGTTTGTGCATATTTGTTCGTGGTTTGTGCATATTACTCACGGTAGTGCTGTTTTTTGCAGTTTGAATCTAATATAGAATAACCTTCCTTGCTGTTTCCCTAACTTTCTTTATTATTTTTTTTCCTCTCCTTTTAGGAGTCATCCCGCATATTCACAAGTCACTGATTGGAAAGAAGGGCCAGCAGAAGACTGTGTAGAGAACAGTTCTGTCTTCTTTGTATAGTTAATGGCAATCAGCATGGAGTGTTTTTATGTTTTACCTTTTGTTTGTCTGGTTATTTTGTAGCCATAGTGTTAACATGAATCATAGTTAGGCTTATGATGTACTAAAGTGGGCCCTAGCAGGATGGGCGGGGGTGTATGTACAGGTGAGGACCTTGGAGAATGGGTCCTTTTTAAATGGGCTAAAAAATAGGCATGGGGTTTTAAGTGTCATTTTTCATGATTATTGGCATGTCTTACACCTGTTTTATACATAAAATGTTGATCGTTTCTTAAAAGATGTGTTGTGGTTATTTTGCTGGGGGTGGGGCAACATGAGTTCTCCATTTATGAAATTGTTCTAATGCTAATGATCCTTGCAGCACTTGCCACTGGCAATTGTGGGATTCAAGACCACTTGTAGTTGTGTTTTCTTTCAGGGAGAAAAGTGTAAAAAACACCTTTGTAAACAGCTTTTTGTAACCAGAGAACCACAGACAGTTCATTAATGTGGGGAAAATGTGAAGTTTTGGGGTCAATTAAACCTTGATACAAAGTTTGGGGACCCCTGCTGGAGCCACAAAAGGTACCATTTAACCATTATAACGTTGACAGTGAAACCCTTTCCCTTTGATCGATTCTCATTGTCACCATTAAAATATGAAATTACAAAATTGATTAATCAAGTAAAATGTCACAATTATAACATGCTTGTTACTGTTTGGTCCCTGGGTTCGGTTCATTTGCGTTGATGTGAGTGCAATCTCGGTACTTAGGTTTGCACCAAATGAATCTATCTGAGATCTGCCTGAAGGGGTGGTCTTGGACTGCTTTATCCGCTATACTCTGGTACGGTTCGTCTGGTGTGAAAGCAGCCAAACAAAATCACATTAAAGATGAAAAATGTGTGGCTAGGCTGTGTTGATAGGCCAGCGGGATACCCAATGGATCATTAGGAAGATCGTCGGGTAATAGTTAAATTTACAGCATTTATCAGACGCTTTTATCCAAAGTGACTTCCATTCCCTATCTACAGGGGGCAGTCTCTCTTTAGCAACATGGGGTTAAGGGTCTTGCTGGTAGGATTCCATAGATATATATTCCATCAGCGTATGTATCTATGGGTAGGGTTCGAACCTATGACCTCTTGGTCTAGAGGCATGTATCCCACCCAATACGCCACCACCCGCACCCGGTTTGTTAATAAAGAAATGATCATTCAGGTGGAGGGTGCGAGGATCAGCGCCATGAGCGCAATGCAAATCTGTTCCTCCATGATTATTGAAAGTGGCGCGATTTTCCGAAAATAATTTCCGGTGCCGATGATCTTCGCGGTCTTTTTTGCAGTCTACTCTGCATATGTGAAAGCAAACCGTACCCACGTCTGTTTACTACAATCGAACTATAGGTGTGAAAGCACCCTTAAATAACCATAACCATATCCTCCTGACTACCAGGAAAAAAAATGTTTTCCAATTACTTTTTTTAACTTCCCATATTATTTGAGAGGCAATGAGAATACTGCAAACATTTTTTTTGTAAAAATACCTTATTATTTTAAAGATAATGAACAATATAATGTGTCCATTACAGTGGACATTGGAAATCCATACATGGCAAATTGTGAACCATATTTTAAAACCACGAATTCAACATAAGAATGAGGGAAAACTTGAGCGTATCACTATGTTGCAGTGTATGAAAACATAAAAAAGCACCACGAGTCAACCTCTGAACATCATTAAGGCCAGGACT
>JBBPDH010000034.1:11231707-11241725 GCA_037974565.1 Clupeocharax schoutedeni | reverse complement strand
ATCTTTTTTTTCTTCATTTCCCTTCTCTAAAAACTGGTGCGTCTTATGGTCCGGTGCGTCTTATGGTCCGAAAAATAAGGTAGTTTGATTTACACGACTAATTAAAATACCCCTTTCTGTCTCTCCAGACTTTTAAGCTGTTTGAGAAATTGGCTGCTCATGATAGAGAGAGGGCAATGCAGTTTGCCGAAGAGGCGAAAGTAGTGCCCCCTGCAGTACAGGAGCTCGTGGTTGAGTCGCAGTCAAATGAAGCAGCATCTGCAGAGACCAATCAGGATTCCACACCTGTCGCAGCTCCGTCCATGGAAATGGCTGCTGCCCCTGACCCCGCAGACATGGAGAGACAAAGCGAACAGCCATCTGCAGCAGCAGGTGCCTCGGATTCCAGCACACCTGTACCGTAAGCACTACGGTTTTCTTTTGGATTCAAGTACGAAGCGAACAGTCATAAACTTGAAGCTTCGTATGTCGAGATTGTCGTAATTCGAGGACTTCCGAATTTCTGACTTAAAAATTATAGACATGTATATACATTTTTGCTGTAAAATTATTTGTAAATGTGAATGAAAAAAACATTTCATTTAATAACCGTTTGAAACTATTTATGAGCAGTAATGGTCACATTAATCAAAAATATGATCTAATCGGGAAATAAAAAAAATACTTAAGCAAGAACGATGATAGAACTGCAGTTTAAGACAATATACATACAAGCATGTGTGTGCTGACGAATTATGCTGCCTTGTCGAAAAATGCTTCCTTGTAGTTCATACAGTTTATACGGTCAGTTAATAACACTGATGATAATAATGCTACCCTGTGGAAAAATGCTGCTTTGGAGTTTGTACAGCTGCCAGTGGGCCAAGGTAGCATAGATTTATAGGCGTGGCACTGAATCACAAGACTGCAGAACTGCACATGCGCACCATGTGTTGCTTGTTTTGACAGAACACCAGACCAGGTTAAAGTCACATGGTACACAAGTTATTTTTTTGTGTGAGTAACTGAGTGAAAGTAACATGTTAATTTGACACCCTAATAAATAAATAAATAAATTCATAGGCATATTATTGACTGTTATTCAGTCAGTCGACAAATCTCACTCATGTTTTGAATAATTATTACTGATGGGGTATGTCTGTTTTCTAGAGGGCAGGAGCGTTTTCAGGCCAGCGCTGACAGCTACAATGGCGCTGTTCGAGAAAAATACAGCTGGTCACAGGATTACACTGATGTGGAAGTTCGAGTTTTTGTCCCACCCAGTGTTGTCAAAGGCAGACAGGTACCTAAGAACCACAGGTATCAGTCCATACAGTTATCACCTACATGCTACTTTACATGAATTGGTTTGTTGGGTTGTCTAATAGACATTCACAAGAGAAGGGCCCACAGGATATGTGTAGTCGGTTGATGTTGCATCATATTGAATATAAATTGAAGTGTTTTTTTTTTTATTAATCAGCATTACCTCCTTCTTGATTATTTGCTTGTTTTCTCCTTACAGGTGTCGGTCAGTCTTCAATCTAGCAGAGTGCGCGTAGCAGTGAAGGAGGGAGCATCTGAAAAGGTCTTGATGGAAGGCGAATTCTCACACAAAATCAACACAGAGAATTCCTTGTGGAGTCTGGAACCAGGACATTGTGTTTTGGTAGGCATTGTTTTCTCAATCTATTGTTCCAAAGACTGTGGAACTTTAATAAGTCAACTGATTATACAAAGTACTGTGCAAAAGTCTGCATCTGTGCAAACTGAAGCAGTTGTATCAGCCAGCACACCTGATTTAACCCAATGGAGAACTGAAATATTAAGCGACTGCATTGACACACAAAATCACTCTCTCCTGTAATAGTGTTATTAATGCATTGATACTAATATTCTTCTGTTCTCTGAGGATAAAAACACTTATGGCTAAACAGATTTTCAGATTTTCATATTTTCAGGTGGCAAGCAATTTTACACAGTACTGTGTGTCCCGTGCAGCAAAAATCGAATGTCTTCCCATCTTTTTGCCCTTAGCTGTCTCTCAGTAAAACCGGGGAAGTGTGGTGGAGCGCTGTGCTGAAAGGTGAGGAGGAGATTGACGTCAACCAGATTAACCGGGAGCGCACCATGGCTACTGTGGATGAGGAGGAACATGCCGTTTTGGACCGCCTCACCTTCGATTACCATCAGAAACTGCAAGGAAAGCCACAGAGCCATGAAATGGTAACATTGCAGAAAGAATTGGTTTTTGTTCATTCTGATTGCTTTAGTGGGTTTAGTAGAAATCACACATGATAATCACACAAGTTACATGGCAGATAATGGTTAAAATGTTTGCTTTTGGCAGCTGCTCCATTACTGGTCATCTTTGAACAGAGGCAGATCATACAACATAAGACAGAAAAGTCTGTTGCCTGTTTTTTGTTTTTAAAAAGTGTATTATTTTGGGGGTTACTGAGAGGCACAATTGCACAAACTGGCTCTATATTGATGGGAAATTGCATGTAAAATCCCTGGTGGTGCTGCAGCCAGCCTCTGGGTGGGTTGGAAGGCCCTGCCTTTCCCAAGCATGGCGCTGCCCAGCACAGGCACATGTTAAATGACCCAAAAGAATTTGTGTTTAGCGTTCTCCTCCAAGCAGGTTAAACTGTCCAATAATGATGTGGCAGAGATGGTTTGAAAAGATGCAGTGGCACTCAGGAAGCATGTGCTCAGGGAAATACTTATCTTTACTGACCCGGAGGGGAGTAACACCATTCATGAACATCTTGCTAGTGCAGAGATAGAATAGAAAATCTTTGTCATTGCAATACACAGGAATGTACAGTCCAACGAGAACATCTATTATGATCTATTATGATTACTCCAAAGAGTCCAAGGTTTGCGCATGAACACGCCTTTGGAGGTGATGTTGAGTAATTGTGTTTATTTTTTTTTGTCCGTGTTTCTGTATTTCTAGAAGGTTCATGAGATGCTGAAGAAGGGTTGGGATGCTGAAGGGTCGCCGTTTAAAGGACAACAGTTTGACCCGTCCATGTTTGACATACCACCAAGTGCCGTCCAGTTTTGAGTTTCGGGAGGTCTGGCCGATGAGAGAACAGCCAAAATTGCACCACACACTCTGAAGCAAAGCACTGACAACTCTGCATGGACAGTGTCGGGGCGAGTGGAGTAGTTTATTGCAGTGCGACAGATGTTACGTAAGCACTGCAAAAGTCCTCATGCCTTTGAGTTGCTGAAGCTGTTGACAGGCTGTTCATTTGGAGTATTTCGGTTTCTGTAGGGGCACAGGGACCTGTTTTTTTACCTGTTAGATTTGGCACTGTTTTACCAACCCATTATTACTGTGTTCTTAATAGCAACAAAATATACTGCTCAAAAAAATAAAGGGAACACTTAGACCACACAATGTAACTTCAAGCCAATCACACGTCTGTGAAATCAAACTGTCCACTTAGGAGGCAACACTGATTTACAGTCTACACTCTCTCAGTCGCAATCAGTGTTGCCTCCTAAGTGGACAGTTTGATTTCACAGACGCGTGAGTGTCTTGAAGTTACATTGGGTGGTCTAAGTGTTCCCTTTATTTTTTTGAGCAATTTGTTTACCTGAGTAAAAGAATCCTTACTACATTTACCTGCCTACTAAATAAATATGTAGTTATATGTATGATGTGAAGGATTGTAATGATAAAAGGGTAATTTAAAGGAATTTTGGTAGCAAAATTATTTCATTTATTCTCTTTTCAGCCTCAGTTCAGCACTTCTGTATGTTTTTGAGCCATGTTTGGTCATTTTTCATTTAGATGGAAACAAGTGCTGTTTTGTTTTCGCCCATTTTTTGATTATTACTTGTGCTTGATTTTAATAAAGTACATTATGGAATAATCTCAATTTAATTTATGATTGCTTCTTCTTGTACTCCTTTATGTTCCTTATTCCACAATATATCATTTTTATTTACCTTTTGTCCAATCAGCCTCGTTTGTCCAGCATTTCCCACAGATGCTTGATTGGATTGAAATGGTGGTGGAGGGGAGCATCCTATGGAAGGAGGAACTGCCATTAGGGAACACCTTCTCCATGAAGGGTGAACTTGGTCTGCAGTGTTTAGGTGTCAAAGTAACATCCACATGAATGCAGGACTCAAGGTTCACACTGCTTCCACCTTCTTCCAGTACTGCATCCTGGTGTATCTCTTCTACAGTTAAATTACACACACCTGGCCATCCACATGATGTTGAAGAAAACATGATTTATCAGACAATCTTCAATTACTCCATAGTCCAGCTGTGATGTCCAGCTTTCAGAAGTAGGTCAGCATGGGCACTCTGACTGATCTGCAACTATGCAGCCCCATACACAGCAGGGGGCGCTACACTGTGTGTTCTGACCCATTTCTATCTGAGAAGCGTTAACTCCTTCAGCAGTTTGTTCTACACCAGTTCTTCTGAGCGACCAGACCAGATAGATCATTTTTTCATAGTCTTAATTTTACCTATTTTGTCCTATTTACACCCACTCTGTGGTACATGTGTAGGGAACCCCTAGACCAACTGCGACCACTCACACAGCACAGGGCCCGCCCCCTGGTGGAGGCCATCCATGCACTGAAAAGATCCAAGACCACAAGGCCGGTCCCCCAGCAGGGCGGATCCCCCCACAGTGACCCAGTTGGTCACCCCCTGCCGGGAGGCCGCTTTTCCTACCAAGATCTCATGTAACACCCCCTGGCCTGACCTCTGATAGTTTTACGTTGTGTAAAAAAAAAATAGATAAAAGATAAATAGGATAAACAGCCAAAACCTTTGACAGGTAGTTTAACTCCCACTATGACTATGTGTTATAGCGGCAACAATTGTTATACATTTTTCATACGGTGAAAAGATGCATGCAGGCATATAATTTTCATTAAATATTAGTAGTAGACCTTTTAGAAAATGTGTTCAAAATATTTGAGTAATATCTGTTAATTAAGGTATTTTATGAACTTCCTCTTGTACAAGTTTGAGGCAGACATCTCTTTCCAGAGGTGCAGGCTGGATGTAAAGGGGCGGGGCCATGTCTCCATTCACACAAGTCACATGACATTGATACAATTTGCATTAGGCCCAAAGCCAAAACAACACTTTTAGAGGTTCCAAAAATAAAACGGCAACAATTGTTGCCATTGGGATTAAATGGGTTAATATACCAAACTTCCTCCAACTTGCTCCCCAAGAAGAGCCACTGGGACAAGATAAACAATGTTATTCACTTGACCTGCAGTGGTATTAATGTTGTGGTTGATCTGTGATTTGTGTATACACACACGTATGTGTGTGTGTGTGTGTGTATGCAGTCAGAAACAAAAGTGATTAGTGTGGATTTTGAGTTTAGTAGCCTCACATTAAACATTTCTCGTGTCTCCAAAACCACAAATGAAATACTTATGTTTCTCCTCTGTTCTTAGAAAGGGGGGATTTTAGGAGAAAAAGTCGATACTAAGATCTGCTTCAGTTCTCCTTCCAAGCAATTCTGAAGTTTGACAGAACTTCTCAGTACCCTGAGAGACTGTGGAGAGTGGTGATCTAAAACGGGCTTCTGCTGGTGGCGTCAGGGGAGAAGATGCTGCGGCCGCGCGCTACCACTGCGCCCCCTAGCGCTACGCGAGCTTCCCTCCCCGTGGCAGGACTTCACAGTTGCAGCGGAAAACAACTGTACTGCAGTCGGACGGGGTGTTCGAGCAGAGAGGGGCCGGGAAAGCTGACAGAGCTCACCTCAACCGATCGCTCGCGTCTATTTACACATTTCTGTCAGCACCGGGGCGGCTCTGCGGACGCGTTATCGCGGTGTTGTGGCGCGGAGGGTACCCAGCTCGGATAATAGATCCACCAAGCGAGCAGAAAGGAGGGGAGACATGGCAACGACAACCTGTACACGCTTCACCGACGAATACCAGCTTTACGAGGAGCTTGGAAAGTAAGACAGCATTTTTGTTACAGCCTTCTTGTAGCCGGTATGTGTCATTATTAGCCTCCTAGCCTTATGAAGTTGTCGACAACACACCAGCGCTTGACAGGGATATTTCAAACGACAGTCACAAAAACTTGCAACGTTGTAATTTTGGGTTTTATTTTATATTTTACTCATTTCGTTGCCCAACCGCCGCTGTGGTAAAATATCTATCTCGAGATAGTGACATTTGGAGAGAAGGAAGCGGCTGTTTGCTGTCTATAATCTGAGTGTGGAGAGGAGCATGCCTGCTGCCTGACGTGAGGAAATTATTTTACTCTCTCCCCCCTCCCTCCTCACTTAGTATTGCGTTTCTTTGCCCCGTTTTCCCCCTTCAATTATTTGCCGTCCCAGCGCAGTCACGACCGCGGCACATACTTGAATTTATTACTTAATTTTTCTGCAGACTGGTCCTCGGCGGTTCTGCTGATTTTTAAATATGACGAGCCTCCAACGGTCATGATGTGGGCGATGACTTGATGCTGAGGGAAAGTTGCTCCTGATTGGCTGCGCACTGTCCAAATTTGCATTGCAATTTTTAAAGCCTCGAATCTTTGTTGTTCGAGCTTTGGAGTCGACTCTGATTCTGAGTCGATTCTAAAATAAAAAAAAAAAAAAATCTAAACATGATCACGGGATCTGACAACGTAAAATCATTGTGTTTAATTATCACAGTTTTTTGTATTAACATAGAATATTGGATTAAAGGTGCTGTTTTTAATAGTTATTCATGTTTTATTACATAATTAAATTAAATGAAAGAAAGTAAATAAAACACTGGCTTATGTTGTGAATGAAAAGGAATCTTGATGTTTTCAACCACATATGTTGTTCTTCAGGGACTTATGTGAGTTTAACAATTTGATCTCTCTAAGAGCGTTTGAGGAGTTCTCATTTTATTTCTCTCTCTGTGTCAGGTAAAAGTTTGCATATTTTCAGCAAGTATGTTTGATTGGAATCTTCTTTTATGTTCAAAGCAAAATACAGCAAATCTATTGATGTATGTGTTTTTTCAGACAGACAACAACCTGGAACGTCTCTGGAAGCAAAGCTTTGGTGTTGACACTCAGTTGGGATCGGCTCTCAGTCGTAGACATTGTGTGGGTTTACTGACTCCACAGCTGGGTTGTCTGATGAAAGACAACGTAAATAACTAAATAAGCCCAGCATCTTCCTTTTAAAATAATTTCAGGAAAAGCAGCTGTCTAATAGTTTTGTCAAAGTAGACTGTCCGTGCATGGCGTACAGAAAGAGCCCAACCTTATAGTGAACATCATGTGAATATCATCGATATAGAGCTGGAGTCACGCGATATGGTGTCATGTTAGTATAAGCTAATTAGCACCCAGCAGCAACCTCCTCTGCATGTCTGCAGATCCTCCTAGAGTGGCATGCTCTGTTTTCTGGGTGCTTCATTCCACTCCAAGTGTGCAGATAATCATGTTTCAGGCTTCTGCATGGGCTGATATTCTTCAGGCTGCCTTCCACCTCCTGACAGGCGGGCTGCACCGAATCAGCTCAATGTCTCCTCAGAGACAAGTGGAGCTGGCTTAGCTGCTAATAAAAGCCACTTATTCCGTCGCACTTCATGAGCAGCAGAGAAGAATTCAGGCTCTGACTCTGGGCACTGTCTTGGCCAAAGGAAGCCTCCATCCATGAGCGTCCACCGTTTTACAGTTGCTTTATTGTGACCCTCTGGAAAACATTCTTTTTAGGTTTCTATCTATTTAGTAAACTCTTTTTACCCATCTTTTAGATCAGGGGTCACCAACATGGTGCCCACGGGCACCAGGGTGCCCCCAAGGACCACATAAGTAGCATGCGGACCTGTTCTAAAAATAGCTCAACTCACCAGTGAGCAGCATCTAACATTTAATTTTGTCCTGTTGCAATATTTCTTTAATCACATTTGCATTTATACAGATTTGAAAATGACAATATCTAAAGAAAAACATTTAAAACATGTTTATTATACATGAAGTTTACATAAGATTAGGTAAACTGGGTTGTAGGTATCAAACTGGGAGCTCATTTTATGGCACAGTACCCGTGAAGTAGCTCACAGTTTCAAAAAGGTTCGCTGGGTTTAAATCTTGATGCATATGGCTTTCTCAAGGTTGTGCATTTTGGCTTTCACGTTACATGACTACCCCAGGTCAGCAGACACGCTGGCCAAAACGTGTAGAGTGTATTGTATAACAGCAGAAAGATACTCTAAAATTAGCAAGTAAAAGATGACATCAGACATTAGTGTTGATGTCCCCACAGGTTTTTGTTTTGCATGCTGTGCTGAAAATATTATCAGAAAAGAGGTCTGCCGCTTTTTTAGATGTCTTTATACTTTTTTAGCTATTTATTCCCTGGCTGTTGCTGGACTGCTACTGTCTGAAATGCTGCACTAAATAAACATTTGTTTGTTCAGGAATTTATTCTACGGAATTGCCCAGCTTTATAATGTGTGAAAAGCCTGAGGTCTAATGAGGTTCATGAATAAAATGTCATACATTTTCCTCTCAGTTTGGCAAATTAGAGCTTGGTATGTTAGCAAGTGAGATATATTAATATTTGTAGCTTTGATAAATACTCAAGGAACTGAATGCAACCAGCAATTGTGCTTCATATAGTCCAGTTTAGCTTCCCTGGAACAAAGGCATTCGAATTTTGCAGCTGTGCGACCTTTGAATTTTGCACAAAATTCTGATTTTCTCCCAAAAATGTTTCTTCTTTTCTTTGTCGTTTATTTCAGAGGAGCTTTTTCAGTCGTGCGACGTTGTGTCAAGCTGTGCACAGGCCAAGAATATGCTGCCAAAATAATCAACACCAAAAAACTCTCAGCAAGAGGTAAGTGAATTGTGCAGCAGGCTGTCTGCATGGTCATACACTTATACTAGGCATTGTTCCCAGTTCTGTAAAACGTAGCTTTTATACTTTCCTGCCTCCAAACAGTATTTATGGCAAGAGGAACCACGCAGGCAGCAAAAACATGTTGGTGTCATCTTTTTAGGTGTTAGAGTGTAGACTAGTAAATGCAGTAAATACTAGAGGATAGACTAGTAAATGCACTTTAAGGTCCTGTGGGAAGCAGCCAGCGAGCTGAATACAGTAACTGAAGTACAACGGTTGTAACAACTGCAGTGAAAAGGCAGGAAGAGGAAGAGAGAAGAGAAATCAGTTTTTCTCCAGAGTTCTTTATTGTAGTGAAAATACTGTGTGGATAAACGTAGGCTGTAAGGCAAACCTGGTAGTTGATCGATAATGGCTGTCTTACATAGAAATGTCATTGCAAATGATCAGTCACAGAATGATTAATGTGATGCTTTTGTTAATTAAAGTCATGCTTCTTGCTACAGAATTGTTCTTTCAGCTACACTTTGAATGGTTTAAATGGGAAAGGATAGCAAATTAGTTCATTTCTAAACCCTGTTCTCATTAAAGGTGCAGTAACACTAAATCCTTTTTATCCACATTTGGCTGAACTCAAAAATTAGATTTGCAAGCAAGTCAAATGCGCAATGTCACATTGAGACATAAAATATTTCAGCCCTTTTTTTCAGGTAAGGCTTTAAAAGTGACAAGCTGCCTATGGTGTGCTGTGCATGTCAGTCGAGGGGCCTCTGAGAAGGCCCTGTTGGTCACGAGGGTCTCTGTTTGTTTGTGTGTTTATGAGTGAGAGGGTGCTTGATGGTCCGTAGGCTGCTGAGGCAGCTTGAGCATTTGGCACTCAGACGGTGCAGTCTGTGAACCCTACATGCCTGGAGCACACGACTCACACGCACACGCTGACACACACACACACGCAGACACACACACACACACACACACACACACACACACACACACTTGTTTTTATGTAACATCAGGACATGTGGTTATATTATGTCTGTTAGAACGAAAGGGCATGTGGACATATGATTTGTTCAAAAAATGTTAAAATAAACGAAATACAACCAAAATAGTTTTTTTTCCTGTAAGTAATATGATCCATATGTGTTAGATATAAATCTGTCTATTATCTAATAATTACAAAAGTATTCATTATATTA
>JBBPDH010000034.1:11207691-11223288 GCA_037974565.1 Clupeocharax schoutedeni | reverse complement strand
ACAGATATTGACTCGCATTACTCGTATGATACTCGTACTCGTCAAAAGTGCTTTATCCGTACCGGATACTCGTTTCACCCGAGTATCCGGCTCATCTCTAATGAAGGCTGTATTTGAACAAGGTACGGGGCTTTTGACGCTTCACTCAACTGGGCTTCAGCTCACTATTAATACATTGCTTCCAACTGGCTCAATAACTGGCTTAATTATGCTTAAGTATAAAATTAAATAAAATTCAAGTGTGTTTATGAGAAGTATTGAAAACACTTGTTTGGAAATATAAAAAAATATTCAAAGAATGTAAAATGCATGGAGTTTTTGTAAGAATAATAGGGAGCTGACCAAAGCTGTTTGTGAGAAAAGTTTTGTCATAAAGGTCCTTAATTAAAGAATGGAAATAACAGATGGAGTAATAGATGGTATGAAAAGCAAATGGATCAGTCTCATGGAGAAAATTACGAAAAGCACAAAGCTGATCATTTGATTCTCTTATACTATTTTTCCTGAATGTTCAGAGCAAAAAAATAATAGAGGCTGTATGTTTTGGTTGGTGTCTCCAAAGTGCACTGTGCTTTAGGATATTAGGATTTTTGAGTGTAGTGTCATAACAAATTTAAGTTTTGTTTTAATGATGTACGCCTGTCACGGTCGCCTCGCCCTCCCCCCGTAGATTCCGCTCCCCGTCCCCCGAGTATTAGATATTATTTAACTCACGTCCCTGATGTCTCTGTTTCTTCCTTTCTTTCGTTTATGTCTCCGTGCCCTCCCCGATTCCCAACCTGTCCGCATCCATTCTCCCTCTGTTCCTCCCTTTCCCCCTTTCACCCTTTAGAGTCTCCACGCACCGTTTGTATCACGTCCCGTCCTTATGAGTTTCACCTGTTTCCAATCCTGTGCATTATTTAAATCCCAGTCTGACCCCGGTCCGGCGTGTCAGTATTTACTCTTCCTTGTGTGTGTATGCCTCCTTACCTTACCTTCTGTGAACGAAGCCTTGTCCTTAAAGTTGCTTGTTGTTTTCTTGTGTTTGCAGGCTCGTGCTTCGTCTGTTTGAGTTGGTGTTTGCGCCCTGAATGATCTGACTCTGTGTACCAAGATTTTGCTCTCGTCTGTTTTCTAGACAGCCAGACTATTTTTATGTTTTGTTCAGAAGCTAAGCACGAGCCTTGCTCTTTTGTTTTTCTGGATTTGTTTCTGGTTGTATTTTCTGTTATTATTCTGAGTCTGGGTTTTTTGGTTTCTGTGGTTTTGTTTTTCTGTTTTGTATTCTGGAGTTCCGTTTATTAAACTGTTTGTGTGTTTTCACTTAGCCTTGCGTCCCCTTACTCGCACGCGACATGACAACGCCTCAAATCAGCCCACAGTTCTTTGAGCAGACTGACTTCATAATTGAGCCAGTTTAAATTATAATCTCCCATGATTCCCAGTTCTAAAATGCCAGAGGAAGATACTGGGTCAATTACATTTAGAGCACTAGGGATAGCGCGCTAAAAATTCTTAGCCACTGGCTGAACCGTCAGCTTCACTGGAGCTCTAGATTCCATAACCCAGATCTGGGATACAGAAGCACAGCCTCTAGATCTGCTTCTAGTTTCTTTAAACTAGCTGTCTGTTGAAGCGGCACAATGTGGAGAATTTACCATTAACACCTACTGATTATGTTGCTACATAGGTGATCAGTGTGAGCCAACTAAACCTCATGAATAAATCCTTCATGTGAGCAAAAACTGGGATAAATAGATTTGTCCCTTTCTTATCAGTTATGGGTTTTATACGCACCATTCTGATACTAGGACATTGTACATAGTTGCAAAGTACTTAAACATAAATATTCAGTAAGGGTGTAACAGTTTTAATACATATAAAAAGCTAATATGAAACCGTGCATTCATATTTAAATATATATAAATAATATTTCTCCTCGTAATGGTTTGCTCCTCATATGGTGCTGAGGGCACTATAGCTGACAGTACTACAAAGATATTACAGTACTTTTCAAAAATTTCAAAATTCACAATATACAGTACTGTGCAAAAGTCTTAAACAACCCCTCGTTTCTCTTTATTGCACTCTGAATCCCCTTGTTGCTGCAAAAATACTACTTTATTGCCTGTCAAACTGTCTCGTCTTTGGCATACTGAGTAGATTAAGTTAAAGAAATGGGAACAAATATTTTACAACAGGTTGCAAATGCCTAACGATAGCAGTTGACTAGATAAAGGAGTTCCAATCACTCAGTATTCAGCACCACCAGTATACTGATCACTGGCCTGATCTTCTGGAATCATCCACCTCTTTCACTGTTTCAGGCCTTAAGTAAGATGTGCTTTGCTATGCTTGAATGGTTCATACGCAGGTCACTGTGTGTCTTAACAAACAAAAGTTCAGGGCCTGGACTGACAATGAAGTCCTTCAGGAAGCCTGGAGAACAGTTCCTCAAGACTTCATTAAACCTACAAGAAAGATGAGGTCATTGGAAGTAAAATATCAAGAAATAAGGGATGGCTCAAGACGTTTGCACAGTACTGTATGTCTTGATATTCATGTTTAATATGTTTGACTGAACAAATATGAGTCAGCAGTGCCACCTTTAAAATTCAGTAAAAAAATGAGGGCAAATGTTTTTATGTAAAATAATGAAATTGGGTGTTTACTTATTTTTCTTCTTTTTGACCTGACCTGAGTCCTGTCCTCCCTCATAAAGCTGAGTTTTGAACTTGGCCAAGCTGATTAAGGATCAGTACGATTGGCATGGGAGGCACACAGCAGGAACTGCGTATGTCACTGGAGCCACCAGGCACAGCCTAACAGGAAGGAGCATGTCACACCAGCGCAGGCGAATAAAAAAAGAACCTTGCAGGGCTTCTAGACAGCGCATGTTATAAATTATGAATGATCACTCTCTATTTTGGAAGATTTGTCCTGTTAGGAACTCCTCACTGGAGACCTAATAATGAACAGTGTCCCCTCAGTCTTTGTTCTTGCCTGCAACAAACACACACAGCATAATCAGTAAAATACTCAGCTGTTAATGTTATTTCAAGCCTAAAAATGTAGCCAGAAACGGTGTCAATAAACCTTTAATAAAGTGCCATGTGTTATCTGTTGTGTTCTTCTGTCGTTGTTCACTGGCTTTCCCAGCCCAGCGCTTTGCATGTATCTCTTTGCATCGTAACCTGCCGTAGTCAAATCACTAGATGCAATCATATTGTAGGTTCAGACAATAGAGCCGGTTGAGTAAACCTCATCTTTATTCATGGTAGGGAGCGTTCAGTGATTTCCTCCCACACTCTGTCAGTGGTTCTTTCGCTCAGCCGTTATACCACAGCAACCTCAGTGTTCTTTTTCACTGCCTTTGCCGGAGCCTGCTGTGCACAAACATATGAAGCTGTTGTGTCTCTGCACTGTTGCTTATATACAGCCCACCTAAGTCTAGAGTAGTATGCAGTTTAGGGTGGGTGATATGGTGAAAATATATCATCAATATACTTTTCATAGTACATAGTATGTCAGTATGTTTTTTTCTGACATCTGTTTCTAGTAAAACATGCAGGTGATTTACTCCGAAATGAAAAAACAACCTGATTTTAATTCTGTTTTTGTGATGTCACATAACCCACTCATTCATACACATCCACCTATTCAGCCTGGAGTCTATCCAGACTAAAGTTTCGCCTCAGACTGCTTTTTTAAAGTGACACAGACTGTCAAAACATGGGTCATTTACATACATCAGACTTAGAAGCACGGTAGTGGCCTGTATAATAATAAGAGAGACTGGAAAATGTTAATGTACAAACGACGGTCTATTGGTCTATTAAACTACTCAAATGTCATGTGTGGATATAAAATACAAGAAAAATGAAGGGCATGGGACCTATAGTTAATACCTAATGAAGAAGCATAGAGTTTAAGGGGTTAATTGACCTCTAAATTATTTAGCAGAACATTGTTTTCCCTTTATTTGTATTTTTACCTGAGCCTATTCTTCCAGATCACCAAAAGCTGGAACGTGAAGCCCGCATTTGTCGTCTTCTTAAGCACCCCAACATTGGTGAGTGTTCTCCTACGCTATTTCCACTATCGGAAAGTGTAATTAAGCACAAATACTTAAGTGAGCCTTTCAAATCATTTACTGCAATAGAGTAAATAACAGTTTCACATCGAGTGTAGTGTCAAATAGCACATAGTTGAGAACAAGGCAGGAGCATCTGCAGTTTCAGCAGGAGAGAGCTTGGCTGGGCTCCGACCACAAGAGAACAGAAAGTAGGCTATTCCCTGCCTAGCACACTGTGTGCTTAAGCTCCACTTTTCTATTTATGCAAATGGAAAAAGAGCATTTACAGCGCACGCCTATCAGCCTCTGAGGACGACCAGAGACATAACGCATTCGTTTCTGTCCTTCTCTTCCCCCAGTTCGACTTCATGACAGTATATCAGAGGAAGGCTTCCACTATCTGCTGTTTGACTTGTAAGTGCGTGTTCCAAATGCACCACATAATTAAAATTGCCTGTGCCATATGTCCCTTTCTCTGCTATCCATGTTCACCGCATGTCTGATGGCTCCCACCCATTTGTTCTGCACTCATCCACCTGCCCCCCCCCCAGCATCCCTCTCTTTTTCCTTTGCTCAAGAGCTAGTTTCCATGGTAACAGAGCCAGGCTGCCCGACTGAAGAGAATCCTGTAGCAGGGGCTTCCCCCCCGAAGCCCTGGGATGTCTCTTCTAGAGGATTCCCCCATCCATCGTGGCTCACAGTCTCTGTCTCTCTCTCTCTCCTGCTTTTCCTCTCTCCCTAGCCCTCACAGACACACTCAGTCATGATAACATATAAAACTGTCACCTCTGTGTCTAAGCCAGTTGTGCTCATCATCACTTCCCAAGCACGGATGCTGCAGTTAAAGCTTTTATGTACCCACTGTGACAAATTACCACTCATATATATGAAGCTTTGGCAAAGGACTTTTTTGCTTTTTCTTGTTCTTTTAGGGTCACTGGCGGGGAGTTGTTTGAAGACATAGTAGCCAGAGAGTATTACAGTGAAGCTGACGCCAGGTAAAGTGTTTTTTTTTTTGTTGCATAATGTCTTTGTCTCTTTTTTTGACTTTTTTATGCAACCCATCCGTAGTTCATTTCATGGTATACCTTCCTTTAACTGGATTGCCTGCGGTCCTTTAAGTGGTAAAGTGTCATAGGTAGAATTAATTAATTACTTATTTGAAAAGAACTCATAAGGCTGTAGGCTTTCATTCCAAACAAGGGGGAGCTCACATGATCCACCTGTTTAATCAGTTGGTCTCAGTCTTCCTACAGATGATCGTTCCTGCGTCTGCTTTGTTAACATCACTGGCATTGATGTAGTTGAAGGCAGTTAGCTCTCGTAATTTGTGTACATATAATTAATTGTCAAAATAATTGCTAGATTGCTTGATTACTAATATTATCAAGAGTGACAGCCCTGATGTAATATGTGGCAGTAATACGTCACATTGGATCATACATGAAAGTCTTATATAGTCTTATGTGACCCCTCCCACGAGTGATTTCACATTTTGAGAGGGAGCTCATAAATTTTCAGTGATTGGCTCACGGAACGCAGGCAGCGTGGCCAGTGGCGCTGTGTCAATGTCTCCGATATCTGCTTCCACAGGTCTCTTCCCCCTCTCTATTTTCTTGTCTTTCATTTAATTCCATCTTGTACCACCCCCCCCCTTTTTTTTAACACCTGTCTCTCACAGTATCACACCTAGCCACACACACTCACACAGATACATGCACAGACACATCCACATACACACTGCAGTACCCCTCAAGAGAGGGATTTTAATCAATTGGACTGAGTGGGCATATTGAGGGGGCGTGAGACTTACAGTGAGAAATAAAAAAAAGGGAGAGAAGCAGTAAGGGAGAAGCAGCCAAGGAGAGGGAGGCCTGTTAGCTGCAGTAGCTAATACTTCTAGTAGCTAATATTTCGTATAGTTCATGAGTACATGTTTCAAATACAGCTCGTCTGGTAGAGATACAGATCATTGTTGCACCTGTCAAGTTCTGAATGAAAGCATTCTGAAGTTTCTTGTTTCTATCACATGCAATAAACTCTCAACAAACGAGCCATCTCCTCTGCGTAATACAGTTTGGGTTTCTATGGCATAGCACATGTATGACTGCCCCCAAAGTTTTAGTAATGGCCATTCCTAGGTCTTCTCCTATCAATATCACTATTCTACCTACGAGGGTTAAGTCACCTAGGAGGGTGACATCCCATTCAGCACAATTTGAGAAGATGCTTGAAGGAGAAGAATAACCACCAGTTCTGTTTTGCCAGGAACAGAGAGGGCCATCCTCAGAATCAGAAAACTTTACTAATCCCAGAGGAAATTGCGTGAGCTACGACTGCACAGACACATTTCAACTTAAAATGTAATTGAGTCAAAATAAAACTCCTCTGTACTAAATATGCTGTGCTATATACACAAAACGCTGTGGTCAGTCAGAGAGTCGGAAAACTCCCACTACCATCGCGTCCTTGAGTAAGACACTTGACTCTCAGTTGCTCTAGGGGACTGTCCCTGTAACTAGGCAACGTATGGCGCTATGGAAAATGGCGTCAGCAAATGCGATTTTAATTACCATAAATTAGTAAGTAAGTAAGTAAATAAATAAATAATATAAATACATTGGTTCCTTGACTCACTAGTGTCTGAACAAGCCATCGCTAAAATTCGGGTTACGAGTATTTGTACTTGCAGTTAGTTTGCAAAAGTTTGTTTATCCATCCATGTGTCCAAAGAAAGTGAGCGCGAAGGACAGTGCTGAGAAAAAGCATATGATGTGCATTGAATTAAAGAAATAAAATAGAAAATCATGACCAAGGTGTGCGAGTAGTGGACTTGGCGAATTCGAAATATTTTCTAAACAGCGGACATCTATCCATGAAAATAATGACGGTGTGGTTGACGGAGAAGCAGCTCGCAGGAGATCCATTACCAAGGTGATAATCTGCGAGAAGACTCGAGCTGTTTACGCTGATTTGTTGCAGCAGACCCAGGCACTTCGGGAACGAGGCATTGGGCGAGCCGTTTAAAGCCAGTCAGGGCTGGTTCGAGAATTTTAAAAAGAGGGCCGGCAAATGCTGTACATTATATTTAATAAAACCAGTTTATTGCAGTACATTATTTTGCATTGTTTTATACAATATTCGTTATTTATAAGCACATTTTTCTTTTTCGGTCCGGAACGAATTAATAGCAGTTAATTAATTTCAATAGGGAAAATTTGAGTTACGAGCTCTGTCACGGAACAAATTAAACTTGAAAGCCAAGGTACCTCTATAATAATAATACATTTTATTTAAAGTGCCTTTAAAGGTACCCTGAAGATAGATAGATGGAGAGAGAGAGAGAGAGAGAGATAAAATTACTGCTGAAATCTTATCCATCTAGAGAAAACGTGTCCACTTATGACCACTTATTCCCATCCATGCATGGTTGTGGGGTCGCTGAGGATCAAACTTTCTCTCGATAATTTATAGCAATTACCAAATAAGTTATCATAGTTTACTATAATACTATCTACTGTACTATGCTGTATACCCCACCGTAACCTCAAAGCATCACAGACTTTTTCTTACAGACCCATGAGCAGATTTCTCCAAATTGTTGCCAATCCCTCATGGGCAGAGGAACGTCTACACTGCCCCCACCCCCCGCAGGCCACACCCAAGCCTCCAGCACCTGCTTGCTTTAGCGTCCCCCGGCCCAGCCTCCCCTCCTTAGAGACAGTAGAAAGTAGGCCTCTAATTAACACACAGATAATTAGTGTGCCAACTCTGACTCAAGCCTCCACCACACTCATGGTCCTGTCAGCTTACTTCACACACACACACACACACACACACACATTATACTCTGACACCAACACACACCTTTTCACACATACATATCCCATTCACTTCATTTATTACTCATGGATACTGGCCGCCGCCCCCACATCGGATCTAAGTTTCCAGCCTCAGTGCTGTTGTTTGGAGTCCTCTCAGCAGATCAGTTAAGAGCTTTAGAGATCAGAGTGAGAGAAGGCTGTTATAGACAGAATAGCCACAGACAACACTCTTGACTCTGTAAAGTGCCTGGTTGCCATAATTTTGTGGGTCTGCGTGGACTTTATAAAGGTTTGGAAACCCTGTTCATATGAATCATTTTAGTTCATTTATGTACAGTGCTAAAGACAACACATTTAGGTTTTATGCAGTTTTTCAACTTTATAAAGGTTTGGAAACACTGTTCATATGAATCATTTTAGTTCATTTATGTACAGTGCTAAAGACAACACATTTAGGTTTTATGCAGTTTTTCAGGTATTTTGGCAAGAACAGGAATTTACTCATGGATATTATTATAAATAAAAATGATCTGTTTCTCAGCCTTCTCTCAAAATGTGTAATATAAGGAATTGTGAACATTTATTTTATTACATAAATCGGAATCAGCTCTCAGCTCATTATTCTGCGTTATGCATTAAATGCGAATGCATTAAAATATTTAGTTTTCTAAAGAATTAATTTTATACATTTCTACTAATTCTTTAAACTTATGGTTGTACAGGACTTGTATTTTAGGATCATTTAGTACATTTCAAAACTTTATTTATCCCGAAGGAAATTATTCACATCACGACTGCACACTCAGACATAACAATAAAGACTAGAAATATATTAATTAAGAAAGTTCACAAAGCACGAACTATAAAAACACACAAAACACGAAGATGTTACACGGAGCAGTGGTGATATGCTTCTGCAGGCTCTGCGCCTGCGCAATTTCCATCCTTCGGGATAAATAAAATTTTCTGATTCTGATACATTTATCTGCCACCATTTTAAACTTTCGCCCATGCCTGGACCCTGATAGATATATTGTTTAGCCAATAAAATCAACATAGATTTTACTGACAGTGTTGAGGGTTGAGAATACTTTTGTTCCTTTGTTTCCGTCTAAAGAACATAAAGAGTACTGTGCAAAAGTCTTCAGCTAAATATGTCCAGTACACCAAAGATTTGACATGCATAAAACAGCATTTTGGTCCAACTAAGCAATTCAAAGCTAAATATAAAGAAAGGGGTGACTCAAGACTTCTGCACTGTACTATATTTCTAAGCTGAAGAAAATCAGTTGTTTGTGGTTTTAATATTTTAATGGTTTTGTAACCTTACGTTAAGCTAACAGTGATGATCTCCTGTAGGAAATGCTGTATATTGGTGTGTTGCTTGTGTACTTATTTTTTACTTAAAAATAAGATAAGGTTTTTGTCGATCCATCTCAAGAAAAGTAATTGTAAAAGAGATCTATCAGTTCAAGTCCATATGAAAAAAATTCTTAGCATTATTTTTTTTATTTGTCCATTTGTCATGACATTATGTGTAAACGGCCGCTTTGTTTTTCAAATGATCAGAAAATAAAGGAAAAATTTATGTTTTTTGCGTGCGAACATTTGAAGCCTGTGTCTTTTCACCCTGAATGTCTGCTTACGACATTATTTTTGCCGAGGGAGGAGAACTCAAACAAGTGGTACACACACCACCCTGTTATTTACTGTATAACCACCTCTCATGTCTCAGGACTGTCCTTTGTGTCCTCTTCATGTGTCCGGGTCCACACTGTAGGGCGGTCAGTGTGCTTGTAGAGCTCCTTCCAGCGGCTTCCTTTTCTTCAGCAGTGTCTCTCCCACACACACACTTCTGGCACCCTCATCTTACCACCACCTTTTGCCTTTTTTTCTGTCCTTCCTTCTCTGTCTTGTCTTTGCAGTCACTGCATTCATCAGATTCTAGACAGTGTCAGTCACATTCACCAACATGACATAGTGCACAGGGACCTGAAGGTCAGTATGGCGAGTGCACTGGCCACTGCATGATACTTGCAATGCCTGCCTCTGTGTCTCGGGTTGTCTGTCTGTTTGTCCATCTGACATGTTGGAATGAATCCGGTTCCGGTTGCTGCACCTTAAGCTGCACTTTATGCACTGGGACCGCTGACTACTTCCTCGACCTCCTAAGCCATTGTGTTTTCTTGCATAATCAGCAACTTACCCAAACAATTCTCTCTTTCATTTCTTTCTTTCTGACACTGATTTATACTGGATTTGAAATGTCTGTGTTTTGTGCATCTGTCTTTTGAAATAATGGATGTCTTGCTGAAGTGTGCTGGAAGTGTCCAGTCAGACGCAAACTAAGATAAAGTCATGCGCATAAGTGAAAAACTCAAACGTTACCTGATGAACATGCAGTACTGTGCAAAAGCCTTGAGCAACCTTTCATTTCTTTATGTTTATGTCTTGTTGGTGCAAAAATACTGGCTTTTGGGTATTGAATGGATTAATTTAAATAAATGGGAGCAAGTCAATGTCTGGAGAACTGTTCCTCAAGATTACATGGCAAATACATGAAAGCCTGGACTTTATGAAGAAATGAGGGGTGGCTAAAGAGTTTTGCACAGCATAATATACACAGTTCAACGCAAACGTCGTTCAACAGATTTTACAAGATGCTGAGAAGCACCTGAATGCAAACAGCTTTATTACACTTTATGATTAAATATGGACAAATACACCTTGGGGTCAACAGGCTTAAACGCCTTTTCAGGCAGAGTTATTTTCACCAGTTTCATTTGTAACAGATTTAACTGACCGGTTTATGCGGGAAAAGTGGTTAGCAACAGGCTTTAAACAAACCTGGGGAGGATATTCAAATATATGTATATCTAATAACTCAATTGGGTATTCAGATACGACATTGAATAGTGAGACAGCATAGGAATTCCCATAGAGACTAAGAAATCTGTCATTATTATAAGCTTATAAGCAAAGTTTTAGATTATTGTGATGGTTAAGGTCAAAGAGATCAGAGAATGTTTGAAGAAGCCACACTGAGCTTGTTTGGTGGCGAATGATAATAATATCATTATAGGGATTTTGATAAAGTACCTATCGACAATTCTGAGAAATTAATATAACTCTGCCCAGTCCTACACAGCTGCCAAGCGTGCGTCTATGTACCCATCATGCTTGGCCACATGCAGGAATAAGCATAAGCCAGAGCAAGACCACTCTGTCCCTTCACTCAGCACAGGGATATCTGATAGGGCAGTGTAGTAGCATTGCTGACAGGGCGCAGGAAATCCCAACCTATCTGTCCTTTCTAGACTAATAGTTCTGGGATTCAGAGGCTTCGTCTGTGTCATATTAGCATGCCTTGTACAGACTATACAGTATTTGCCCAGGATTCACACTGTTGCACACACTGTCTTTTGCTCACACTCTCTCTTTTGCTCTTTTTCACTAAATCAGCAACCCACGCCCACATATCCTGACTCACTCTGTCCGCATCCTGCTCCGGCACGCTGCCTCATTTCACTAAAACTGGTATTTTAGTAGTTTTCACCACTGGAATATTAACATTAACAGTAAGAAGATCTGCTATGTTGTCATATGTATACACTGAACAGCAACTCATTGCCCACAACTCATGTAACAGGTGAGCAGGTGTTTCAGGCTCACCTGACTTAGGGTTTATGTAATTTCCCTTGAATTTTAGTTCAACCGTTAAATTCATATAAAGAATCGAAACAAAATGAAACCAGAAACCAGCATATTTGCATACAGCTTCATGCCACAGAGTAGTTTAGCTCTTCCCAATCAGACTAAAGTTATAAGGAGTGTTTAGTCCAGATAAAGACACAGTAAAGGGAGGTCAATCAGATGAGAGGACCTGCGGTGAGATGGACCAGATTCCCATCTTCATGGTACTTATTTTTTATTAGAAAACACAATATTGCATATTCAAAATCAGACCAACCACTCGCCTCTTCTGCTTTCCCTCTTGCTCCTTTGCTGTCTCCATCACATCGTCTTTCTTAGAGTCTATTTCTGTCACCTCCCCCCATTTCCCTTTCACACTCTCACTGCTCACTGTTTTTCAGTGGGCGGCTGTATGAGATTCTCACCTTTTGAGAACTCTTTGTTAAGTGATATAGCATTCGCTGGAGCTTCCTGTGTCGGCAACACAGGACAGGGGTGTCAATGCTCAGGAAAGCGTGTCTTTGCAGACTCTGATGTGCATCTGTACTGGACCTGTGACTGCCCTGTATATGTAATGGCAACAGTCTTTCATTTCTGCCTGGTTTAGTAGCTGCCATACCGGATTTTCTTTTTTTTTTAAGGGTGTGAATCCGAGCTGTTATCATATCTGCTCTGTGTGCTTTATATCTTCACTGTTCTCTCTTCCTCCCTTTGAAGGAACCCAAACCCATACTGGTTCAGCAGTTTTGTCTAAGCGTTGTTATATAATAATAATAAATACAATTTATTTATTAAATAAATAATATATATATATAACATTTTTTTCCCATTTCTGTAACCTTTCAGTAACAAGGATTTTTAAAAAATATCTAAATATGAAGCACAGGCCTTGTTGTTAATATGCAGATGCACTATGTGACTGTCCCCCATTCCCCTGCCTGTGCCTGTGCACGCGAGAATGTAGCTCTGCTCAGACTAACATGCGCCCCCTGGTGTTTGCATGCAGTCATTGCATCCAGCAGATCCTGGAGGCGGTGCTTCACTGCCACCAAATGGGTGTGGTTCACCGAGATCTCAAGGTGAGTGACGGGTCTCGTTCTTGTTTGGTGGCGGCTGCATGCCTGTGTTTCTCTGTCTGTGTTTGTCTGTTATCGTCTCTCAGAACATGAAGAGTCTTTGGAGATGATGATGTATGTGGACTGTCGATGGAAGTTTGTCAAATAACACCTATTTTGTACCGCCAGGTATCATATCTGATGCAGTATATTGGGATAACATGCTGTATGGAGTATGTTTCGCATGTTGTCATGGACTTGCATGGGTATCTTTGCATTCCAGCATAATATATCGGGTTTCATTCCATGTATGTAGGATAGTCTATTGAAACTTGAATATATATTTTGTACTGATGTTATTTAATATATATAATGTTGTATGTAGCTTCTCAAAGAGACCTGGATCTCTTAAATGCTCTTGGATTCTATATAGTGGCTACTTTTTTTTAAATCCACCTGGGCATTTCTGTTGTATGAAGTTCACTTATCTTATAGGTCCACTATATGGTTCATCTGAGCACAGCTGCTGTTGATGGTATTAAAGTGCACAGCACAGCAATCATCCTGACATGGTAGTGGTATATTGTGTGTGGTTCTGAAATGAGTGTGCACATACAACACTGTTGCTGGGTCTGCCATTTAACATACTGCCCAGAGTTGGTCTGTGGTCAAGAGAGCCAATAACTTAAAACCAATGGAGCAGGAATGTCCCATGAATAAAATAATATAATTCTAAAACCGTTTTCTGTTCCATTGTCCATTTGGCCAATCTGTTTTGATAATCATGATAAGAAACCTCCCTGGCAAAAGACACTAGAGTGCCCAAAACACTGAACAGAACGTGATGTCATTGATTAGGTGCTGTCGTAACATTTTTTCCTGCATAGATACCATCAGTGACAATGTATAACAAAAGCACAACCGACCCAAAACTGGAACAGTGGTAGATTTGCAGGTCTCACAAAAGACCCTGGGTGGGTTTGGATGAGCTGAACCTGGCTCCTGAGATTTCCTTGTTTTTTCCATTTTGAGAAGCTACCTGTTGCTCTTTGACCAACTTTAGTCCACTCTTGAGCCCATCTTTGACAATTATGCAGATATACCAATCAGTTTTTTTCAGTTCTGATCTGCTTCCGATACCTGAATCTGCTGCTACTGATACCGGATCACTTTTTTCATTTATATTATATTCAAATCTAGTAGGGCTATATGCGTATGCTAATGCAGCAGGAATAACCGTAAAGAAGCAGCAGTTAGTGATTTAGAGCTAATATTACGAGAGAAACACTAGAGAGAATTTCTTTTTTCACTCAAAATGTTGGATGCAGGACTGAACAGACTTTTTAACTTTTCACACTGCTTGAACGGGACCTGAGGAGCACTACTGCTAGAAAAGCAAGCAGGATTGTTTCCTCATTACTGGAAGGAGCTTTCACAATAAAGAAATGCTGGTTCTTTCAAACAGGTTTGCATTTGGACCGCAGTGCTCGTCTGGGGTCTCCCTGATCCAGGTTCATTGTGCTCCTCGTTAGGCTGCACTTGGTTTTGCTTATGCTTTGACCATTTGCTTCTAGGCGAGGGACCTTGTTTGCTGGCTTGGTTGGCACTGATGCTGATTCATCAGTCTTTCCTCTATATTCTCAATCTCTCCTCTCAGGACAGCATTGGCATCTGCAGTGTCTTCATCTGTAAAGT
Source organism: Clupeocharax schoutedeni (assembly GCA_037974565.1). Taxonomy (NCBI): domain Eukaryota; kingdom Metazoa; phylum Chordata; class Actinopteri; order Characiformes; family Alestidae; genus Clupeocharax; species Clupeocharax schoutedeni. The sequence continues at coordinate 11,208,964 of JBBPDH010000034.1, read as the reverse complement.
ATCAAAACAGGCTGAGTAAAACTATACTCTAAAAAATTTAAGATAAACCCCTTTAGATGAGTTTACACATCAATAGATGTAAAACAACAATCCCACTTTTATACAAACAATAAGATAATCAACACTGGTGAAATCAACAATGGTGAATAGGTGCAACCACTTGTTGGTCAAGAAGATTTGTAGGTCAAGGACACACACACACACACACACACACACACACACGCGTGAGCACATCCAGCTTGGCTCTAAGTTTTCCAACAGCCTCTGAAATCCAATGATTTTCATGACAGATGGTTGGTCATCAAAGCTGGAGACATAAAGCCCATACCTAGTCTGTAGATGCTTTGGGTTTCTTTCCTTAGATCTTTGATCTCCTCCAGATTTTACAGGCATTGGCAGTATGTCTTAACGTTTCATGTGTAGTTTCAGAGGTATAAGCCTAACCATAGACACAAGAAAATATTTTATTTTCAAAGCTTCAAGAGGGCAGTTTAAAGCTGGCGTGTCTGTCTGACATAGTAAGTAATGGGTCTTTTGTTTCAGATATTAACTACAGTATGACAGGAACCAGATCTGGCTGCATGTTTCGAGTCTATTTCATTTGTTCTTTCAGTCTTTTAACCTCTCTGACTGCGCCCCGGATTTCTATTCCCCAGTGCGGCCCTGAGCGTGACATTGAACAGTCATTGAATCTTAGTTCCATTAATAACGGCAGCGAGTGGCAGTGGCCACAGATTCACGCAAGGAAGCCTTTCTCGTCCACCGCTCTCATTTCTCCTCTGCAGTAACTGCAGAGAGAGAGAGTGCTGGAGAGAGAGAGAGTGCTGGAATGGCTCCCTGACACCCACACTGTTCTTCTCCTCTGCCTTCTAACCCACTTTCTCACACAACCCAACTTCCACCAGAGCGGAAGCAACCTAGCCTACTTAATACTGTACCACGCTGCAGCTCTGAGCCTTCACACTCACACACACACAAATCCACATACACTAAGACACACACACACACACACATATGGGTGCTGGCTGGTGCAGATCTGTCAGATCTGTACATGCATGATGTTATATGCTTTACAATGAGTGAGGCTTACTGGATTGTATATCAAACTGAAAGAAAGAATTAATTCAATACAGTCCTATAACAAATGTAGTCAGTTTTAGTTTTTGTTGTGTTTTGCTTCCTTTTGGTTTGTAGAGTGGACCTGTACAGGTTGTTTCTCTATTTTTCTCTGCCTGAGACTGCTGGGACAGGGTTAAAAAAAAATTTATATATA
>JBBPDH010000034.1:11195188-11205486 GCA_037974565.1 Clupeocharax schoutedeni | reverse complement strand
TTAATGATCACAGGATTATGGACCTTAATGGGTTTTGGTGATGATCTGACCTTTCCTGTAGCGCCACCATCAGGTCACACTTTCAGTTTTAGAGTTAGTGTATCTCACAAATCTTTCATCCAGATCTGTTCTAATCTGGGAGCACATTCATGACTCTCACAGAATGAACCAGAATGATTGATTTTGGTGACCCCGCCCACTTTCCCTCTCGTAAACAAAACAAAGGGAACTATTCATTTTGAGCGATAAACATTGAAAGGGGTCAAATTGACCCCAAGGAGAATAGGTTAAGGCGGGTTCCCTCAGGTATTCATGGGCCAAAGCAACATTTTGCCCTTCCTCAAAAACATTTTCACTGTTCCTTTTACAGAGAGTTCATTCAATGCAATTACAACTTTTTGCAGATTTAATGTTTATGTTTATGGCATTTAGCAGATGCTCTTATCCAGAGCAACGTACATTAGTGCTTAAGTAGTCTACTGCTATTCTGTTCATACCTGTAAAGCTGTACTAAAATCAGCACCTGCTTTTTACCAAGTAACTGCCAGCTAAGTTACACACTTGAACAAACCCTGTCAAAAAAGAGGTTAGAGGTTAAGGAAAAATAGTTATAATGAAAAACAGTTATAAAAGTAAGGGCCCAATGTTTTTAGATATAAAGAAAATGATGTATAATGAGAGATAAATGAGAGGAGTGGTTAGTCACCTGGTTTGAGTGCTCCTTGTAGAGATGGGTCTTCAGACAACGCTTAAAGATAGCAAGGGACTGATTGCAAGAGGCTGATTCCATCACTGGGGGGCCAAGACTGAAAAGAGTCTTGATGCATGTCTTCCTCTTCTTTTGAGCAACGGAGGTTCAAGACCAGCTGTGCTTGAAGCTCTGAGAGGTGCAAGTAATTCTTCACCTTGAAGACTTAATGCGAGCAGCCACAGGGAGACAGTGAAGGTTCTGTAGTAGAGGTGTAGTGTGTGAGAATTTAGGAAGATTGAAGACTAACCTCGCAGCTGCATTCTGAATCAGCCGACGTGGTCTCATTATCTTCAGTGGAAGTCCAGCCATTAGAGAGTTGCAGTAGTCCAGTTTAGAGAGTAGCAGAGACTGGACAAGTAACTGTGTAGCTTCAGTGATGAGACAGGTTTGGATTCTTCTGATTCGTAAAAAAGAATGACAGTTCTTCATTTAGTATGACACTAAGACCTTCTTTGAGGGGACAATAACAGAGTTCTCAAAAGAAACTGTGAAGTTGTGGCTTGGTGATGGGCTTCTTTTGTCAAAAAGAAGCTCAGTTTAGCTGGGATTCAGCTTGAGGTGGTGGGTCACCATCTAAGAGGAGATCAGCCAGACAGCCTGAAATCTGATCATCTGCATCAAATTGGTAGGAAAAGCCATGTGAGGCTATTACATCCCCAATAGAACTAGCAGATGCTTTGAGAAGGAAAGATGTTGAGTTGGTTATAAACAGCATGTTCCAGGACTTTCGAAAGGAAGGAGAGAAGAGTTACTGGTCTGTAATTTTTTATATCTGAGGAGTCCAACATGGCTTTCTTAAGAATCGGTGTGACCACTGCAGACTTGAAAGCAGATGGGACATGGCCAGTTGTTAAGGAGCTATTGATGATGTAGGCAATATGTGGGATTAGATCCAAGTCTATCATCTGGAGTGTACTCGACGGGATAGGGTCAAGTGGAGACGTGTTGGGTTTGCTGGACATCAGGAGTAATGACACATCCTCGAGAGAGAGAGAGAGAGAGAGAGAGAGAGAGAGAGAGGTGAGAAGCCAAGAAACTGGGCAATATTGCCTGGTCTCGGACTGACAGGCGGCTTGATGATTGGCTGGAAGGATCTACTAATGTCATTAATCTTCTCATCGAAGAACACGACAAAGTCTTCTGGTGGGAAAACTGGAAAATCAGGGACAGATGGAGATTCAAGAAGTGACAAAAAGTTAGCAACGAGCTAGTGAGGGTTGCATGGCGATTCTTCAAACTTGGTTCTATAGAAGGAAGCCTTTTGGAAATTTGAATTAAAAAGAGCGATTATTGATTAGGTAGCTGTCACTAAGTAATCTTCTTTCGGCTGCTCTGAGTTCCCTTCAGTTACTTTGCAGGACCTCAGACAGGCATGGAGCTGGGGGCGAGACGCGCTTTGGTCTGGAAGACAAGGGGCTGAGTAGATTAATTGAGTTGAGACATCGTTCATCTGTTCTGTCTTCATGAGTACATAACGTTACATTTTATAATCTTTGCATTTGAGTATTGTTGTGTATAATAGGTTTTCAGCATTATTGATAACCAGTTGTGACTTTGCTTGTAGTTTTTGCTGTTTTATTTACTCCATCTTTTATAAAATATTCTGCGGTTTGCAATGTCTGTACAGGTGTCATCCTATACATTCTGCTTGTGGGCTACCCTCCTTTTTGGGATGAGGACCAGCACAAACTCTACCAGCAGATTAAAGCCGGGGCCTATGATGTAAGAGCTGTACATTTATCTTAATACTCCAGGAACTTGTGCATTTCACTTACACACTGTGTGTGTGTGTGTGTGTGTGTGTGTGTGTGTGTGTGTGTGTGTGTGTGTGTGTGTGTGTGTTTGTATGCTTGCTGTTTTGTAGTTTCCTTCTCCAGAGTGGGACACAGTCACCCCTGAAGCCAAGAACCTCATTAACCAGATGCTCACCATCAACCCGGCCAAAAGGATCACTGCACAGGAAGCACTTAAACACCCATGGGTCTGCGTAAGTCGTTCCATCTTCAGCCATACAAAGACATTCTTACCTCCTCATTTGACACACACAGTTGACCATAATCAGAAAAGAGTGAACTCCAAGACATTTCAGAACAAATACCAGTGATGCATTACCATAGAATATGATATACTATATGGATTACATTCAAAGTGAAATATTGTTGTAGAATATTCTAATTATGCATTTAGCAGATTTGCTACAATAAAAAAACATCTAGTGTGTTAAAATTAAATAGTGTTTAAAAACAGGTGACTGTTTTAAAAAAAAATGATTGGATACTATTTCTGCCCATCTTTGACGGACAGCTAAATAAATGGACTGGTATTCTTAGCTCTTGATAACTTGCCTTTAGGCAGTTATTTAGTTTAGTTTATATGGCCATAGCATAACATTGACACCATTTTTATTGTTTTGGCTTTGTACTGTGGATTGAAGTGACCGTTTGGTTTATTTCAGCTATATTTTAGTGTTTCACATCTGTATTATATTATGGGACCTGTTTTGTAATTATAGACCTTTTTATGCATAGCCCCCCTTTCAGGGGGTTTTAAGTAAATGGATAAATTACTATAATTATAAATAAATCCTCATATTTGCTATTTACTGCTTGGCTGCAAGTCTGTGACCAGCCGACATCACCAGATGTCTTATCTACAGATGATCTGCTTGGCCAGAAAAGCTTTTTATAGTTTCATTAGCTTTTCAGTTAGATTAAATGCATATAGGTCTAAAAAGCCAAGAGTAATCCAATTACACTTATTTTATGGTTATGTTCTGAATCTATGGGCCGCTCCAGTCCCTGAACCTGAAGAATGTATTTTGTTTGTTAAGCCACTCAGTGACCAATGTAAGAACCCTTCAAGCATAACAAAACACTTAAGGCCTGAAACAGTGAAGAAACAGGTGCAGGTAATTCCAGATGATCAGGCCAGTGATCAGTACACTAGTGTTGCAGAATGCTGTGTGGCTGGAACTCCTTTATCTTTGCACATTGTATCTTTAGGCACCTTGCAGCTCTTTGCAGTAAAACATTTGTTTCAGTTTCTTTCATTTAGACTACTCAGTATGCCAAAGCCAAGACAGTTTGGCAGGCAATAAAATACTATTGTTTCATCAACAAGGTGATTCAAAGCAAACTGCAAAGAAATGAGGGTGGTTCAAGACTTTTGTATAGTAGTTCATGCAGATGTCAATACCTGCAAAGTAAAGCTGACATTCTGCACTTTCTGAGCCAAAACAGCAAAAACTGATGTACAGCTACACATAGATAAATACAGTGTATTTTCACATGGGTGTCAGTAAATACAGGGGGTCCCCAGGCTACAACACTTTGGATATTTTGGGTTTATGACACTCACTCCCATAACTAGATTGGAGTAGGCGTCTCCCAGTGCGCTTACCTATGCCATTTTAGACTGTTAAAAGCGCAAGTGTTTAAAACACAGTCAAAACACACTACAGTTATGTCCATATTTTTATGTTAAAGATTATGATTTTACAACTGTGCTAGGATAGGTAAATGACTTAGGCTAGGGGGTATTTCATCTAACACCAACATTTAGGTTACATCACTGTCAAAGGAATGGATCTGTGTCATAACTCGAGTACCCCCTGTACATCAGATGGCCAGCATGTGCATCGTGTAACATTAACAGCACATTAACAAATTCTTGCATAACATTCACACGGCTTGATATGTAGCTGATTTGCTTCTCTCCCACAGCAACGCTCCACTGTGGCCTCCATGATGCACAGGCAGGAGACAGTAGAGTGCCTGAAGAAGTTCAACGCAAGAAGGAAACTAAAGGTCTGGCCGTCTCTTACTGAAATGGATTCCTAATAATGATGGGAATTTTAAACAAAGTGTTTACAAATATTCAAACCAGAGCTTTTAAATGTTAAGCAGTTGACAACGCCACCAATATTTGTTTATCACATGCAGCTAGCTGAAGATGTGTTTTATATGTGTTTTAGATATATGTCATTTAAAATGGATTGTTTTTCCACTGAGATAGCTAATCTATCAAGTCTGTAAGTCATTTTGTGAGTTTGTAGAACAATTCCATATATTTCTTCAAAAAATGTTTAGCTTGCTAGTCGTTGAGGTGACTAAATAGCCAAAATAGACAAGATGGCAAACTGTGGCAAATTGTTTTTGAAAAATATTAATTATCGCATTAATTATTGAAATTATTGTCCATATTGTAATTTCCCTCCAAAACCTCACTCCCATCAAAACCACCAAACAAGAAATCATTAATCATCAATGGGATTTTTTTGTCGCCAAATAACAAATTGACATTACCCTCTATAAACTTGTAACCTTTTTGCTATATTTTTGTGTATAGTTGCATTTAGATGCCATGATTGGGCGAACCTGATGCCCAGTGTCAGCTGCTTTTGTCCCAGTAGTTTGCTGATTTTGTAGTTTGTTTTTAAATCTTCAGTGAAAAAGATTTTTAACAATTCTCTGATAAACACACAATGTATTTCAGTTTTATTCTCGTCTACACAATGCCTTTTCTGAATACCAGTTTTACCTTGGCCTCCACCAGCATGTGTCTGTAACCATCTTCGACGTGTTTCTCCTCAGGGTGCCATTCTGACCACTATGCTGGTGTCTCGGAACTTCTCAGGTAAGTAAACACCAAAAACGCAGCCTGCAAGCTCCGACCAGGAGTGTTTTGTCAGCGCCTTTCTTCAGCATACTGCGTAAATGGAAGAAAACAAGTCAAAGCCTTGAGCACTAACCCTCTGAGAATTAGTGTTTAAGCAGTTTGTCACTATCTTTACTGACAACAGCTTTACCCACAACATCTTTTTAGGATCGCCTATATATACACCATGCAAAAGTCTTAGGCCAAACAAAAGGTCATTTTAAACAATTGTTTTTGGTTATAAAATACAGAATAAAAATACAGTTGGACATGAATGCCGTATACATTTGTTTTAAGTAAAGCTACATAACTTACATATCCTTTCTCTTGTGTTGTACCCATTTATGGCCTCTCTTCTTGTTGGCTGCTTTTTCATGTACTTCATTCAAATACAGTCCAGACTACATTGGGAAAAAATGGGGTAAACTGATGTAGGTTAAATATGTGCATATGTCCAAATTCAATGTGTAAGTTTTCAGAGTAATTTCCATATATGGACTGTAGGGACTTGAACATGAACAGTACATTTTGACCAATGTGGGAATTCTGGGCTGATGCAGATATTCATTAGTGTGTGATACTGGCACTGTTCCAACTCTAACATGTGCATTATACCCCCTGTCTGTGCACGTGAATACAGTCAATCAGATGATTAGGGGCAGAGTATTGATTGTTTAAAATCGATCCTTTTCTCCCTTGTATGGTTAAACGTTTTAATGTCACAGGACGGTCGGCAGAAACACTGCAGCCCTGAATGTAGCAAAATAGGTCTCTAGTGTTGGTTTGTATGAATATCTGCTCAAAGCACAGGTTTAGTGTCAAAGCCTTTTTGCACAATAGCGAACTTTTTTCTGCACTGTTTTAATCTCTGTCTTTTGTGGCCACACACATTTTTTTTTCCTACCTGTTTCAGGGGTGCGTGTTGGAAAATGGTGTTATGTGGGGAGTGGAGCCGCTTGAGATTTTCTCACAGAAATGCATTCTAGTTATTGTTCTGCCTGAGCCAATACTGATGCGAAAACATTCTGCTTTTCTGTAGTACATTAAATCAAACACCGGTTTAAAGTAATGGTCAATATATCTAAATACGGAGAGGCCTCTTGGGGAGGTTTGTAAATGGTTCAGCAAATGGAAATGAAAGATTTTAGTGTAAACGCAAAGGATTCCCAGTGCAATAGAAACATGTTATCTTAGCATTAGGACCCATTCGAGAATTGAAAGTGCGCTATACAGTAGCTCAGATTGAGGGGTGGAGGCCACTTTAGATTTGGATGAATGTTAAGGAGGGGTGACCAGCGTGTGCGTGTGCGTGCGCGTGCACATTTATCCGTCCAGGAATTGAGTGAACGCATACGTTGGGTCTGGAAAAGCAGTTGTTTTTGGGTGTGCTCCTCTGTGCCAAAATGCGTGCGGTTACTGGCGTTTATAATAACATGATTTATGTCTGCTCTAATGAAGCATCTGCTCCTTCACACACTGCCGACACACTCGCACATTTCACACACTCGCACTCAAACAGCAGGTCGGTGGGCGGCAGCGACAGTGAGCTTGTTCTAGGAAGCTTTTAGATGAACTTGGAACTCGCTCTCTCCCTCTCCCTCCCTTTCCCCCCTTTCTGTATATCTTTCCTCTCTTTCTCACTCTCTGTCCTACCTTTCAGTGTCTCTCTCACATTTTCTCTTTCGTTCTTCTTTTTTTATCTCTCCGTCTCTCTCTCTCTCCTATCAGTTCTTCGTTTGCTCTTGTTCTGCCACTCCATTCTCTCCATCCTTCTCTCGTCATCCCTCCCTTCCTGTGCTCTCATTACTGTAATTACCTCATCCTGCCGAGTGAGTCAGTGGGAGAGGAGGCGGAGGAGTGTCCGAGCATCACTCACACACACGCACACACACACACACCCACACTCAACCAGCTCTGAATTCAGCACTTTTTCAGCCTCATCTCAGCTGTTCTGAATGTCTAAACCACACTGGACCAGTTACATTCTTAAATATGTATTACACTGATACACATAGTTTCTATTATAAAATTGCTTTCACACATTTCATAAGGAAATGGTAGGTACTAAAATGTCATCCTATGGTTTGGACTGTTCCATTTATGTGACTGTTGGTGGGAGGGGGTTAGTGGGCTACACTGTAGCCATGTGTTTGATGCTGATAGCAGAAACTTGACAAGAAAATTTGACAAAGGCTTTTTTTGTATCACTGTGACAGAGCTGTCAAGAGCTAATGTTACAGAACTCCATGCACACAAGTCTCTTCTAGCAGCACTACTGAGAATGTCTAATCCAGTTTACCCTTAAACATGGACTCACATTGCAATTCCACACCGTCTACGACACTTATTCTATCAGGTCTAGTGGACTCTGAATAAAAGGTGTTAAAATGAATAGGGTTCATGTGGTTAACCTTATCCACGCTAACAGACTGATCTTTTCTCCTTCCTCCCTGCATTCTGCTCTCCTCCCTTCTCTCTATCTCTCTCTTTTCTCTCTCTCTCCTCTCTCTCTCTCTCTCTCTCTCTCTCTGCGGCGTGTATTTGTGCTGGGTGTGTGTGTGCGCATCTCTGGCAGTGGGCCGACAGACCACAGCCCCCGCCACAGTCTCAGCGGCCGCAGCAGCTGCTGCTGCCGCAGCCGGCACAACCGCCGGCCTGGTGGAACAAGGTAGCCTGTCCCATGACCCTAAGAGGACCTTTATCTCTCTCTCTTTTTCCCTCTTTCTCTTTGACTTTCTTTTCTAATTCTTTTCTAAATGTTTCAGAATGGAACCCAGCATGTCACTCTCACATCTTCTCTCATAATCACGCCTGCACTGTGGACAGCAGCATCTGGCTGAACAGTTGGAACTGCATGAATATTTAGGGATGTCCCGATCAAGCTTGTTGGTCCTCAGTCATGATATGAACTTTTTAAATGAATGTGTTGTGTCACTATTATCTGTTATTCTTCTCACACTTGAGGGACTTTTTTTTACTGAGACTTTGTTTACAATACAAACAAATTATATTTGCTTCCTAAGTCAGGCATTGTTTTACTTGAGAGTGCTTATCCACCTTGGTTGCCATAGCGTGTGAGTGGGGAAAAGTAGCAATTTGTTTCTATTTATGAGCTTAGACCTTAGACCTTTTAAATGATTGTGCTGTATGTCACTTTAATATTGCAGTTATAACAAATTTTGTTTTGCTTTGCCAAACTCTGCATGCACCTCTCCACCATTAGTATATTTTACAAATACACTTTAGGGCAAATCCTTAATTCTATTGAACTATTGTAAAACTTTTGTCTCCAGGCTTCAGGCAGTGTGTTTGTACCACTTTTATGTATGAGTCTTGTATATCTTTTAGGAAGTCTGGTTCCTATAAGCACAATCATGATCAGTTCTAGAAATTCTGAACAAAGTCATCCAGGGCAAACTACCTGTAATTATTGAGACATTTACAAAAGTAGGTGGAATTTCCCTTTATAGGCTATACAAATTCCTTAAAGTCTGACGATTTACATGTTTTCATGTATCAAAACAGTTCTCCATTACAGGCCATTTGGGCTGATATGTGTAAATATTTCCACTACCTAATTCAAAAAGCAGTCCATTGTATAATAACTTCATTGTAAATGGGCGGAGCTCCACTCCTGTAGACAAAAAAAAAGAAGGTAAATGTATATGAGCTGATATTTGTTACCTAATAGAAACAAAATGGGCTATTCTTACTGTTTTGTTTCAGATATGGATTGTAAGAGCTGGAGAATACACTGAAACAAAGTAAAACGTCGATGAAAAGTGAAAAGCAATTAAGATTAGATATGGGCCCTTTAAGATAGGTGTTTAACTGACCTTTCAGCTCAGCATAGGACATCCCTAGTTATATATATTATTCTTCATCATTCTTATCATTCTTTGTTTCTCTCTGTCACTGTGTTCCTCTTTTTCTTTCTTTTTCCCCGTCGCTGTCTTTTTTCTGTCTCTCTATGTGTTAACATGCCCCTCTTCCCTCTCTTTCCTGTCCTTCCCAACCATGTGCATCTTCTTCTTCTGTTCTGTAACCTGTTCTGTCAGTGTGTTCCATACTCTCACCACCATCTTCCCACCCCCGCAGTGTTTTCACTGTTCTTTCAGCCTCCAGCTGTGCTCTGTCTCTCTCTCTCCTCTCACTCACACACTCACTCACTCTCTCTCACTCTCCTCCCTCTTCATTTTCTCTATTTCTATCTTTCTACCTTCTTTTCTGCGCTTTCTCTCTGGTTCTCTCCTAAAAGGTCTCGCACAGCCCCCCACGCCCCAGTGCTCCTGTGCCTGCTGCTGGTTTGCTGAATGCTGCACGGGGGCCACATGCATGTATTGCGATGCTGAACACGGCCCAGATCGCATTGCATGAATGAATGAGAAGACTTTAATCTTTGCATTAAGGAAAGGGGGTTCAATGTCAGTGACACGGCGCGAGATGCTGGATCCCACTTGGGATCGGTCGTTAGGACCGATGTGCTTTAGAACTTGGTTAAGATTTCTTTAACTTTACCAGTGAAGAGTGAAGTCCTAGTGCTTGTCCTACAGGGCCAACATTGTCCCTGGATTTCTGCTGACTCTTTGTTTTGAAACCCTTTAAATGTCAGGGTGGACATGACTGAACTACGCCTGCTCCCCGCCCCACAAATGCGTGAGGTTTGATGTGTTTTACAGCACACTGGCAAAAATCCCCTTCACCTTATTCACCCTGTAGAGTTACCTTGAAATGAGCAAATTCGCCACCAACTCAATCATACTAGGCCTTAAATGTGTGACAGATGGTTACTGACATATTCAGTAGGCCTTTTCAAATACAGTTGCAAGAAAAAGTATGTGAACCCTTTGGAATTATACAGATTTCTGCACAGATAGGTCATAAAATGTGA
>JBBPDH010000034.1:11179740-11191142 GCA_037974565.1 Clupeocharax schoutedeni | reverse complement strand
TGTGTGTGTGTGTGTGTGTGTGTGTGTGTGTGTGTGTGTGTGTGTGTGTGTGTGTGTGTTTGAGAGAGAGAGAGAGAAAGAGAGAGAATATGTGAATGTCAGTGGTGGATAATGTACACATATTAAGTATTTGAGTAAAAGTAAATGTACTTTTACTCAAGTTCTTTTACTCAAGTACTTTTTTAAAAAAAAGTACTTACAAATGTAATTATGTATCAGATGTAAAATGTATCTGCATACTGCAATGAAGTGCATCACAGTTCTTTAATGTCCACCACTGGGGAATATATGAGATTGTGTGTGTGTGTGTGTGTGTGTGTGTGTGTGTGTGTATGCAGGGATGGATGTGTGTGATAGAGCTTGTGAAAGTTTGTACTAAGTTGGTGCTTGCTTGCTAGGATATGTGTGTGTGTGTGTGTGTGTGTGTGTGTGTGTGTGTATGTGTGTTAACAATTGGGCTTACACAAAATGACAGAGTGAATGTGTGTGTACAGTACTGTGCAATGGTGTAAAAAATATCTAGACAGTAAAGTGCATGTAACAAATAAAATACAACTAATTTATTTATATGTATTTATTTATATACAAATAAATACAACTAAACAATTAGAAAAAAATAGTGGAAGAATGTCCTGTTTTGAGTTATTTGTATTTTGTCTTCTGGTTCCTTTAAGTGCATTACTGTGCAAAAGTAGCCCAAGACCTGCACAGTGTTGTATAAAAAGAAGTGCAAATAAAAAATAAATACAAACACAAGGTACAGAAAAGTCTTGTTATTTCTATGCTCTAAAGGAAGCAATTACCTGTGCCCTGATGTTAGCCAAGTAAAAAAGGTTTGGATGTTTCTTCTGTGTGAGCTGTTTTAAAGTTTAATGACGCAGTACACACACAACCCCACTATTCTACTTTACCCTTCTATAGCTAAATATACACAAATCTTTTTTTAGTCAGCTCAGTTTCTTGCTGTTTGTTGCAAGTGTTTGTGTGACTCAAAGGGTTAAATAATAATAATATATAGGCAATGTCTTAAGTATGTTTAAGACTTTTTAAAGATATATTCTTAAATATCTTAAAACTGCTAAGAAAAAAGTAAGCACAACATTTTAAAACATGCAGTATTGTCAGATAGATGGCATATAACTGTCTCAGGTGACCCTGCACTTCTGCACAGTACCACCTTCATGTCCACACACTCCTGCATGTGCGTTTGAGCCCGTCCCTTCTGTGTGCATGCCTCCTCCTGGAGGGCAGCGCTGCTCCCCCACTTGCTGTAATCTACCTGTGTGTTAGGGATTTTCTCCTGTGGCCACTGCGCTGCACGCTGCCCTCCATCCACTCCTCTCTTTACCCATTCGCTGTTTAAAAGCTCTTTTAATCCTGTGCGAGGCTAGGCAGTTGGCGGGCCGGACCCAGCAGGGCTCTGTGCGCTGTCCCGGCGTTTCGGCTGCTCGGTTGGTTATGGTGACTACTGCACTCTCTCTCTTTTCCGCACCCATGTTTACCCTCCCTCTCTCTCCCTCCGCAGCAGCCAAGAGCCTGCTCAACAAGAAGGCAGATGTCAAGGTAAGGCCGATTTGACTTACTAGCTCTCGTGTACGCATCTCTTACTCTCTCTGTCTCTGTTTTCTCTCTCTGTTTCTGTTTTCTTTCTCTGTTCCCTCTGTTTATGCACTCCTTTTCTCCTACTGACCAGACCTTTCCCCTTCTAATAAACTCCTTTTGCCCCAAAACACTCTGTCCCTGTTGAGTTAGTGTTGGAATTTTCAGTGTGTTTGTGCGTTCGGTGGTGGATTTGTCCCTGTTGTTTAGGGGTTTTTTGTGTTGTTAGTCAGTGTGTATGTGTGTTTTGCATTTAGTTGAGATCCTATGAAGTAGTAGATGTTGCTTTTAACTAGTTAAGTTAGGTGTCACTCGTCAGGCTGGTGGAGTCCCAAGTAAAAGACTAAAGTGCCTTTGCTTCGTCATGTGCTCATTCTCGACCTCATTTCAGATGGAAATCATGCTTGAAATTTGCCATTTGCCTCGAGCTACAGCGGCTGCTAATCCCGGCTGCACTGCAATAACTGTCCGCGGCTTGGAGAAAGTGAGCAGATGTTGACCCCTGCACTCCGCCGAACTGTGAGATGCGCTCAGTGAGGATTCATTCAGGCTGATAGCGCATAATCCCCTTCACTTTTGCCTGGGCCACACCACAGAATTAGAAATCAACCTCTCCTACGCGCGCCGCCCATGATTGGACACGGAGTAATCTGGAAAATAATCCTCTCCAGTCGTGCATTCCTCATTCGAAGCATTAATCATACCTTACATAATCTGGTAGCACGGCAACACTAAAAAGCACTCTGAGGAGAATTCACTGATTATCCACCCCCTCGGCCCCCTCTGATGGCTTATTTCTGTAACGTGGAGCACTTAATAGCTGTTTTGAATTTGGCTGAGGCTAACATTTCAAAAATTACCCCCCGCCCCCCCCGATTATTTACTAACTTTTATTGTGGCTTGGCGAACAATTGAAGCTTTATGCGTAGATTAATCTAGATAAGTTTGTGTCTTTAAGCTGAGCACATACTGCACAGTTTTAAAAGGGGTTTGACTCATTTTTACGATCAAAAGCAAATTTCTAGGTCAGGAGATTAGTCAGAAGTGATTTGATGAGGAGATATGTCCTGTAGTGTAAGATTATAGCCGGTATTCAGCTCTATCGCTTAAGAACCAGGGCGTTTAGGAACTTGCATGACAATTTCACATCCACTTTGATATTTCATACTTATCTATTGAGCAGTAGAAAAGAAAGACCGCCCTTACGGCCCCTATATTCATCCAACCAAGGCTAAAGCTAAATAATGAGCATATATAGAAAAATATGTTCAAATAAAAAATGTTTGAAATCTGCCAGTATAATATAATGGAGTATGTGCTCTATGGCGCAAAGAGAGAGCCATGATTTTTTTTCAATAGCAAAATAAAATAAAATGAAAGGAATATGATACATTTATCGCAGGTACTGAAGATGTACTGTTGAGGACAGTTCCGTACTTTGTTTTCTAAGATTCTACAAGGACAGGTGGCGGTCTACAGTTTTAAGAATGAATGCAAACTTGAAAAGAACAGATTCAATAAGACTCGGTTAAGTGAATTCCCTATATAGTTTTATTCCTCAATAATAGTATTGGACCAACCTACAACCTGCTTGTTCATCCGTGCCCTTCTGCATTGCTTCTTTTGTAACTTCTGCTGCCTGGTGACTTTCTAAGCTTCCCTCTTTATTCTAAACGGGAAAACAGTTAGAACGCAGAGGTCAGACATATCATGGTAGTTCCCTATGAAAATGTATATTACTGATGAGCTCTTTTTTTTTAGTTTCATGAGTTCAAACTCTGACTCATTGCTAGAGTTTATTCATAGCCAACACGTATGATGTGATTGTCACAGTCTCAGATTGTGCAAACTTTCATTCCAGTGAACTTTCATTCAAGCTCAGACTCAAGTTTTTAGTCTTTTTGCATAACTTGACACAATAAAATGTGGTCAAGCTCCTCATATACTGTCCCCATAACACTACTATTAGTATTGTTATTATTTCCATTTAGTGTTTAGGAAGCACCCTTCTTGTAGATTTGTCCTGATTCATCTTAGGAAAGCGGCATTTGAGCAACTTACAATCATGAGTTACAGGAACAGTCCCTCTGGGCCAACTTGTTTAAGGACACAACTTTGTCCAAACTTTGTGGCCATCAGGTTCATAGGCAAGTGTCTCACCCTTGATGCTACTACCAACTTCAGCGCATTTTACTGGCTGTGTCCATGAGACTAGATAATTTGCAGAACATTTGTTTAAGACATGAGATTTTTACTCTGATTGGACTGTTTGGTTTCTCACTCCCTCTCTCTCTCTCTCTCTCTTTCTATCTCTGTGCTTTCCTCTCTCTCTCTTTCTGTTCTTACCCCTCTCTCTCTCTCTGCGCTTTCCCCTCTCTCTCTCTCTCTCTGTGCTTTCCCCTCTCTCTCTCTCTCTGCGCTTTCCTCTCTCTCTCTTTCTCTGTGCTTTCCTCTCTCTCTCTTTCTCTGTTCTTTCCCCTCTCTCTCTCTCTCTCTCTCTCTCTCTCTGCCCCCTCCCCGCCTCTCTCTATATATACATACAAATATCTTTTTCTTCTCTCCTCTCTCTCTCTGGCCCTTTGTAGCTGCAGCTGATCTTTCTGCCCACAGTCACTGTGGTGCTCTCAGCCTCATTTTCAAATGCTCTTGCAGTGCTAGGTTTAGACCTTAGGACCAAACCCATGTTATCATCATTTTGACCGAAAAACGGTAACTTTTAATCCAACCATAACAAAATACGTCCTACTTCAGAACAAACATGACATTGGCTGAAAGTTTAAGTAACTGAATTTCTCTACTCGTTTTCTACTTCTTTCAGCGAGCTGGAGAGAAATAGCTTTAAGAAGGAGTTTAATGGTGTGTAAACATGACACATCATCCAGGAGAGCCAGTCATTCTGTCAACCAGATAAACTGACTCTGGACCATCAGTGCCTTTTCATCCACTGGCATCACATCCCCACATCCTGGTCTCCTACTATTGTTTTTGTCAGAGCATGTGTGTGTGTGTGTGTGTGTGTGTGTGAGAGAGAGAGAGAGAGATAGAGAGAGCATGTGTGTGAGAGTATGTATGTGTGTGTGTGTGTATGTGTGTGTGTGTGTGAGAGACAGAGAAAGAGCATGTATGTGAGAGTATGTGTGTGGGTGTGTCTGTGTGTGTGTTAGTGAGAGAGAGAGAGAGAGTGATAGGCAGTGAGGGGTGGGGTCACCTCGCTGGGGAATGTAGCTCCCGCTCCAGGAATAGCTGGCAGTCTGAACCCTGGGAACTGAGAGACAGAAATAGACGCCTCTTCGCCTCACTCATCGCTTAGCAACTGGCTTAACACGCTCCTGCATTCTGACATTTTAAGCTTTTTCCTGCCTTTTTTTCTCAATTCTTTCTCTTTTACCTTTCACTGCTGTGGCAGTCTTGGAGAAGGCTTTCCTTATGTGGCGTTTCAACTGAATGGTTTGAAATCACATATAAATTGACAATTATAATCGCTGTCATGAAGAAATCTTGTGTCTCCATGTAGTCTCTTGATTATGTTTTATTAGCTTTTAATTAAATATAATAACATATTTTGGGCAGTGACGATAAAGACTATAAATACAATGCATATCTGTACAAATGTCAATAAATTCATATAGTTTAAAAAACGTAGTAGTAGTATACAGTACTGTGCAAAAGCCACACCTCATTGCTTTGAATCCCATTGTTGGTGCAAAAGTACTATTTTAAGCTTGACAAACTGTCTTTGGCATACTGAGTAGATTAAATGAAAGAAATGGGAATAAATGTTTTACTGTGACAGGCGGATAAGTGCCTAAAGACATAAGGAGCCTCGATAAAGGAGCTCCACCCACTCAGCATTCAGCACCACCAGTATACTGATCACCGCCTGATCATCTGGAATCACCTGCTCCTGTTTCTTCACTGGTTCAGGACTACAGTTAGATGCTCTTTGTTCTGTTTGAATGATTCAGATGTAGGTCACTGTGTGGCTTAACACAAAAAAAAATGGATAGCTCCAGGGACTGGACTGAAAATGAGAGACTCTGAACGTCCTTCAGCCAGGATAACTGTTCTTTAAGACTACGTTAAAAGTATGAGAAATTATGGATCTTTGAGAGAAAAAGATATGAGGGGTGTCTCAAGGCTTTGCACAGTACTATATACTTTAATCACTTTGCTCATTTGTCAAACACTTCTATCGTACAACCTGAGTGCTCTACATCATTCACACCAATGGGAATGCGGTGCACCTGCTTCCTGGCCTTGCGTCCTTCCTTTCTTCAGTCCAAACCATCAAACCCTCTCGTTTTAATATTCTTCTCTCCATTCCTTTTCCTTTTCCTCTTTATCTTCCGGTCGTTTGTCCATACCATGTGCATCACCAGTTCAAGTCCCATTTTCTGTCTCTCCCCTTTACATCTTCATCCCGTCATCCGTCTGTCATCCTGCCACTGCCCACTGCATCGCACCAGAAAAGGAAATCCAGTTCCACTGTTCAGTATATGGTGAGGATGCCATTTAATCCTAATCTCTTTATCTCTCCCCATTGTGCTCTCTTTTGCACAGTTATCCCAACATTCATCCATTACTTTGTTCTTTCACTTGTGGTGTGTTCATTTTCTCCTCTTTTGAGAATGTTCTATACTGTACCTGTTTTAGAAAAAGAAAAAAAAACAGTCCTCATTAAGTATTTTATGCTCAAATATGAAAGTCGCCTTGTATGAAAGTAGCTGAATGAATGCGGAAGAGTTGTGTTTGGGGTCCAGGTACAGATGGAAGGGTGTGTTTGTGTGTATTTTATGTGAAATATTATGTCCATTGTATTCTGTGTTGAAATGTTGTCTTTTTTACCTCAGAGATTTTAAACATATGCATTTGGCATCCACTTTTATCTAAAGCAACCTTTTGACTTATGTTAAGCTTATCTTTGCTTATCACAGATGTAGGACACTTACTGGTGTAAGTACATAACATTTATTTTAGCACCTTTCGCTGACAAGAGTCACAAAGTGAATTGAAAAACAGAACAAAGCACCAGCAGGCATTACCCAAGATAAGTGCGACTTAGGTCTAGATTTAAACAGTCTTATTCAACCAACTCTGGCAGGAGACCATTCCGTGTCGGCCTGAGACCGACAGACTGAAAGGCCTGAACCCCATTTGTCTTCAGTCTGATGTGTGAACCAGAGAGACAGCCATGGTGAGCAGATTGCAACAGTCAACCAGTTGAGTTCAGCTGTAGAAGGTCTGCACCACATCACCTGTTCATGCAGGGCTCTGAAAGTCAGCACCAGGATTTTAAACTGAATTCATTCAGTTAGATTAGATAAAACAGGAGTGGCCATTTATGCCAGTAAAAAGAAACAGGCAGCTGCATTGTGAATAGTCTGTTGACGAGCTAGATTTACTTGAACAAGTAAATAGGAAATTCCAATAATTAAGAGCATTTCCAGTTCAGCTCTAGAATGCAAGATTTCAGTGTGGACAACAGAGAGCATTCACATGGACATTGTAGATCCGATATGGCATTAAAGTTTACATCTAACACTTAAATTGCATAGTGGTGTGTGAAAGGAATTTTCACATAGATTTTGGGAGGAGGGGGCTAAAGACTAACATGTTGTTGGTGATGTGTGGTGTGTATCCCAGGTTAGGAATGAAACCCCATTCTCCTGCTTGGATGTCAGGATTGTTATCCACCATACTAGCTAACCCAGTTGCTGTTCTCTTTTACAGTGTTTTTTTGTACAATCTCTTTCCTGTCTTATGGCAGCTTAAGCCATACATTAAATCACCGCCCAATAATTGCAATTGTGCATTAAAATGCGAAGATGTGGTCTCAATAAACGAGCGGCAGTTTGGAAGTGTAAACAAAGTGCACCAGTAGTAAAACTGCCTATGAATAATTTATTTGGTGTTTCCATTATTTTGTACACACCCTGTATGTGAATGGGAATGCCACTATCAAGGCCTCACCACCCAGAATCTGTGTTGGGACGAATGTAGACTCACCAAGACAATCAGCTGTATGGGATTAGCTTGTGGTACTGGAAAAAGTACTGAAACCAGCACAGGCTTGTCATGTGTTAGGAACTGGGTTCCACCAAGCCTGCCATTGCTTGAAACACAACCTACTCCTCCAATGTCAACCGCAGCATTTCTTCCCTCTCTTTCTCCTTCTCTTCCCTCTGTCTCTACTTCCCTTCCCTCTCTCTCTTGTCTCTACTTCCCTTCCCTCTCTCTCTCTCTCTCCTCTTCTCCCCACCCACCATTCCCCACTTTTAACATCATTGTTGTGTTTTCTGCACAGCCCCAGACAAACAGCACGAAAAACAGCATAGTCACCAGTCCCAAGGGAAACATCCCCTCTCCTGCTCTGGTATTTACCTCTTTATTTCTCTCTATCCTTTTACCCTGTCTTTTTTATCTTTTCATCCATCTCTCTGGCTCCCCTGTCTGTCTTTTTCCTCACTCCTGCTCGTCCACCACCCTTCAGTAGAGACCATGTGTTTGTCACTGACCTAATATAGTGTTTTTAGAAGGACTGGGACAATAAGCACTTTTGATAAACCAATAGGCTATGATTAATTAATTGATATATAAAGATTCAGAGGAAAACTGATACACCAGTTAACATATTTTGTTTCAATTTGCATCAGATGGGCTGCCAAACATCCTCACATCCTTTCAAAAGGCCCTTTCACACCAAGGACCTTAAACATTAAGTGCTGACTTCCGTATCAGAGCTCATGGTTGCTGTTTTACTTTTTAGGCTCATTTTTAATCACTGAAGTAGAGCCATGCTCCACACAACTGCAGAGGTAAAGACACCCTTGACCCCATTGAAACTACAGAAATAGTTTGTTCCCAAAAAATAAACAAATAAACAAACATTGAACTGCAACTAAGATAAAAATTACTGCTTCTCAGTGCAACAGCACACCAGTGGACACCACCTACACATCTTAAGTGTCAGCACACAGCATGAAACACAAAAAAAACGATAAATTCTACTTTTCTCTTAAGGATAATTAGTGATATAAGTGGTCCCAGTCCTATTCCAATGTAGTGCTCCAGCATGTTTTTGTGTGTGTGAGTACAAGAAGGTGTTCCCCATGGTTTTCTGTAGGTATCTTACTCCCGTTACTATGTTGTCACATGTCCAAATACATGTAAATATGTCTTTATGTCCGTAGAATTTATGCAGTTTGTAACCTAACCACTTTTATCCTCAGCTGTTTTAAACCAGTGTCTAGGACGTGGTTCTCTGTCACTCAAACACATATAACAGAATGATCTGTGAAGCTCTGGATTTGAGCTTTGGTTAAACTTTTCTTGGGTTTTTATTAATTAAACCTCCACTGACTCCATGCTTGACCTCATTTCTGCTAGACAGAACTATGAATCTCTGAGTTACAGACTGTGTCCACATTTGAAATGAAGTAAATCAATTGAGAGGTAAAATACTGACGTCAGACTGAATAAAAGGGATGTAAATGAACGTCCTGTTCCTGCGCTGGTGGGTTTATGGGATAATAGTGGCTATTGTGAAACATGAACAGTTTGCTCTGTGAGAAGCAATCTGTGGAAGTGGAAATATGTGTAATTGTTTTTGTATTTTCCATCAAATTATAATAATCCTGTTTGGTTTTTTTTTAAACTACGATCATTTTTCGGGGCCAAAAGAACTGTACGTTTACTTCTATGGTTTATTTGAAGGTCATAATTTCTTGCTCTTTTAATTGTAGTTTTATGTATGTGTTTTATATCTTTCTTTCTTTTTTTTTATTCCACGGTGCTCAAATTGTGAAACAGGTTCTCATTGGCTGGAGTTTTTTGGAAGCGCTTCATCTGACCGGCTGTCAAACCTTTAATTTCTATTTGCCCTTTATCAGACCATCACCTCCAGTTAATAGCCTCCATTCATTAATTCCTAAGTTTTCTCACACGCCGTCCTGACTCTTAAGTGCTCTTCTGTTTCCTCTGTTCTCTTCATCTCTCTGTTTCTAACACCTACTATTTTTACTCTCTCCATTCCTCACCTACACGCCATTTTTACTCTCTCTCTCTTTCTCTGTCTCTTTCCCCCTTCCCCTTTCTCTCACCCTTCTTGCTTTTCTTTCTCACTCTCTCTCTGTAGGAGGCTCAGACCACTGTTATCCATAACCCAGTGGATGGGATCAAGGTACATCCTTCCCCACCGCCCTACCCATTCCTCTTTACTTTTCTCTCATCCACTGCCTCACTTTGCCTCTTTCATCTACTCGCCTCTGTCGGCAGTTGATTTAAGTCGTTTAGAGCGGAGTACAGTGTTGCTTTTCTACATACCTGTGTTCATCTCTTAAAAAACCCCCACAAAAAAAACTGAAAGACAACACAGTCACTTGATCTTGACTGTAAATACAAACATGTCTTTAACAGCAAACTTCCAAACTTCTGAGCTCCACTTCTGCTAGGGTTTATAAAAAATATAATATATATATATATATATTTAAAAAACGATAAATAACGTACACCGCTTAAGTTTTGCACTAGAGATAATAAGGTTATATCATGCCACACCACACACACACACACACACACACACACATCTGCAGCAAGGATTCTGGTGTGCTTTCCGTATCTCTGTGCATTGGCTGCTCTGTCCCAGTCTGATAACTGCTCTGTCTGTCATTCTTCCTCCACTCCTAGAGCTCTATGGGCAGATAACCCGCCCACAGTGTTTCTCAGAGAGAGAGACAGAGAGAGAGAAATGGGCCCAAAGCGAGGAGTGTCTGTGTGTTGTACATGTCAAAGATAAATACATGCTATTAGTGAGCCTGTTGTTTTTGTCTGTGTGGGTAGCAAGGTTTTTCGGAGGTGCGTGGGGCACCATAACAGCTGTATGCTCTCCTCTGCCATCTGGAGAGCCAATGGTGGAGCAGCGAGCAAAGCATCTTGATACACAGAGTTACAGCCTCACCAGTTGGCTACCAAGAGTATAAGCTTGAGCTTATTCCTGTTAGCTTCTCTCTCCTGAGCAGTGAGAGAGAGACCTACAATAGATGTCCACCTATTACGGCTGTTTGTGGTAACCGTTGTTCACATTCACTAAAATCTGCAGTTCCATTTGTGCTGATAATGGTTCCCATTCATTTCTATGGCAAGTTCTATTGTACCGATTTGGCTTCCGTGCGTTCAGTGATGTTTTCAACACTGTGCTTGTGTTTGCGTGTGTGTGTGTGTGTATTGGAATGGGATACTTGCAATGTGCTAACTGGTGACATGTGTATGTGTTATAGGAGTCCTCGGACAGCAGCAACACCACAATCGAGGACGAGGATGTTAAAGGTAGGTTGCATCGGTTTAAACTCCAACAATGTTGGTAAGTTCTGCCAGTCAGAACATGTTCATGTACAGTAGCACAGTTGGGCAAAATACATTGAAAAAGTAGTGATGGCTGAGTAGTGAATACACTGTTGTATTCAGTAACAATCTATTGAAACACATAACAATATTATTTTGTAATGCAAAGTTTTAATGAGACACACTGAAAATTCACCTGCTTTAGTCAACTACGGTTCCCACAGTCGTCTGGGCAGGAGTGCTGCTTGAAAATAATAAAGTAATAAATAAGTTCAATGAAGTGGGTAGTTGTGTCATATGTTGGATAACTGTGTTTCTCGGCTGTGTGTGATGACATCATCAAACGACTAGTCGACTCGACTTCGACTAATCAACTTGAAAAGTCTATTGTATATACCGTATTTTTCGGACCATAAGACGCACTTTTACCCCCCCCCCAAGAACTGGGGGGGGGGGGGGGTCCC
>JBBPDH010000034.1:11165515-11177822 GCA_037974565.1 Clupeocharax schoutedeni | reverse complement strand
GGTGCGTCTTATGGTCCGAAAAATACGGTATATATATATATATTTATCCGTCAACAAAGTCGAAGTCGAGTCGACTAGTCGTTTGATGATGTCATCACACACAGCCGAGAAACACAGGTTCAGGAGGATCACAGGTATCCAACACTGAGCAACTTCAACATGACAAATAAACAAAACAAAGGTGAATGCCTTAAATTTAGGTGTACAACAGAACGTGGGAACAGCTTAAGCCGCGGCGTCCTCTGAACTGGATGATTCCCTGCAGTGCTAGCCTTAGCCATGTTAGCTAGCGGATGCTGTTTCAGATGGCCATGCAGAACGCTTGTATTGTACATTCACACCTACTTGCAGATTGTACAGGTTACTGTGCTGTTGTGTGGTCTAGAATGAAGTATTTCCAACATTACCACCCTTTCTATGAAGGGACTATAATAACTGGTTAAACCAAGGAACGCATGCCAGCGTAAGCCAATCAGAGGCAGAGATTACATTGTGTACACAAGCAAGCGCACAGTAAGAGGAAAAAAACAGGGGCCGTCGACTTGTGCCTCTAGTTGACTACTTCAGAATATGGGTACGTCGTGCTCTGAAATTTAAGCCAGACAGTCCTAAACTGCAGATACCATGGTTACCACACAGTTAACATAGGATTTTCAAGTTAGGAAGTTTCTGCAATATGGCCCCAGTATACTGTTGGTGCTGAATGCTGAGTGGTGTTGTTGACTGAAAAAGGGTCTGGCTGAATACTTTTGTACAGTAGTGTGTATTCCCATCACATATTCTTGAATGTTCTCCGATGGGTCTAACTACATTGTGCTTTGTAATTGATTGGGTTGTAACTGGATTACACTGACAGCTTGACGGACAATTCAAACCACTTTACCAATTCAAACACACCAGTGGAATCACTTTCATTAGCGCATTGCAAATGTAGGTTTTTGCTTTGAACAAGGAAGCTGCATCATGGAATTAAAGGACGCCTTTTCCAGGTTTAATACAGGCGATTCTCTGAACCTTGTTCTCAGGGGGAAGACATTCAGGAACACTGCAAGGGCACCTTGAATGTAGTATTTTTAACTTTAAAAAATAAGACTAAGAAACTGGCAGACGTGAGACATGGGTCACGTGTGAAGTGTGTGGTGTGTCTTTATATGTATATCTGCTTATTCACATACATAAATGGGTTTTATTTTCTATTAAAACACAGTGTCCCTCTTCAGAATTGTCAGGGGAGCTAAAATGGGGTTGTGATGTAGATCAGTCACCAGCATTTCTGTGGCATTCGTGACATGACCTCAATACCAGACTGCTGTGGTTTTGTTACATGGTGTGCCCAGATCAGCCGTCCCATCTCGATTCTCTCCGGACCCCCCCACTTACCCCTCCCTTTTGATGTCTTCATCCCACTGTCCTCCTTTTCAATTCTGTCTTTTTCTGTCTCTTCCCTACCACTCATTAGGAAAAAGCCTAGATAGCTGCTCGTTTAAGGCTGCCTCAGAGCCCGGCCACTCGCCTCCAGGCCCTGCCCCAGCCATCTTCTGTAAGTCATCTGTGCACTTCTCTTCTGCGTTAGCTCAATTTGGCTTGGCTGGTCTCTCTTTGCATAGCATCTCTGCTCTTATACTGACCTGTTTTGGCTTGAGGAATATAGTGTCTTTAGTTTTAGCATATTATTTGGCCTCTCGAGTATTAGGAGAGGTCACATATGAACCAAAGTATCACCCTTTAGTCACATCAGAGGTGGCAAGTTTTGGATGCTAGACTGTTAGATCTACACTGTTAGTTCCCAATCTTGGTCCTGTGTTTTCAACTTCTGAAAACAGCTAATCCGGCTTTTTAATTACCAAATGGGCTGGATTTGGTGTGTAACGTCAAGGAACACTGGGTTCCCAGGACTGAGGGCTAGAGTTAAGAACCACTGGTGTACTTTATGTGGGAGGTTTAAGTCTGCTTATACACCTCAAGCGCAATCAGGTCCTTGCCTGCTTTAACAAGTACTAGACTAGAGATTTCCACCAGCAGAAGAATATGTGCTTTGTTCCAAGCCTGCCAGTAGGTGAGCTTGTTAACCAGCCACTCTCAAAGGGCAGTTGGCTCGTAGGACCTGAGCTGACTCGCTGATCATCTTTTGCCCAATACAACTATGCCTGAGCGGGCCTCTCCTCCACACTCGGAGCTTTGGTCCAACTCTGCTTGCGTGTCGCCACCATGTGGCAGCATATGGAATGGCATGTACTCTGACCCTCTCCTTTTTAACTACTGCCTGTCCAACTCTGGTCCTGGAGGACCAGGGTTTACCACTTTGTGGTGACTTTCATGTTCAAATACACCTGCACCTGCAACTCAACAGTTCTCAAATGTTAACAGGTTATGTTTGAGCAAGAAAATCCCCAAAAACTGCACTTGATTCGTAGCCGTCCAGAGCCAGAATTGGGCACCCCTGTTTTAATTGCATGGGGAAATCCCTAGAGAAGCCCCCCCATCAAGCATGTGATGATGAACTGATCACAACTGAAGTATCTCTGCTGTCCTCCTCCCTTTGGCCTGGTCCTGGTCCTTCTTTCAACATCATTCCCTACTGACCCATGCCCACAGCCTCCAAGCTGACAGACATCCTGGGCTGTGTGCGCAGGAGCTCAGGACCCACCACCCCACACGACACTGAAGGAGGAGCCCCATCAGTTCTCTCCCCTCCACACACGCCCACCATGCAGAGTGAGTAGAGCCCCCTCAGGCCCAGTGCTACTCACTGTCAAGGGATTTCTGGACCCGTGATTAGGTGGCTATTTAAATACAGGGATGTCTGAGCCAGTTGAGCATTCGCTAACTAGTTGGATGTAATTCATTTATTTACATAATCACTCCAATAAGGCATCTGTAGTTTGAGATGAAAAAATAATCCTGTACTTACATGTGTTTTTTGACTAAGTGCACCTCTTAGAACCGCAGAGAATATCAACAAAGAACAGCTAAAATAGCATCTCATGGTTAGCATCATAGCTTTACAGATATATACTACATACATTATATGGCCAAAAGTATGTGGATGTGTTTCTCCCATAGCTGTGTGGATAAGGATTTTTACTGGGTTGGCACACCTTCCCAGCTATGACAGCTTCCACACATCTAGAACAGCTTTCCACAAGATTTTGAAGTGTGGATTTGTGCCATTTTTAGTCAAAACAGCATTTGTGCGGTCAGGAAATGACACTGGACAAGAAAGCCTGGCTTCATTCCTGTTAAGAACATTTCCGTTCCTTATACAAGGTGTGGAGGTCTTCCATAATAGATGTGTCAAACCATGTCTTTATGGACCTCATTTAGGGGCTGGAACCCGAGCTGTTGCCTCAAAGTTGTAGCCACGTTGTTGTCTAAATAGTCTTCATATGCTGTAGCATTAATCTTCCCCCTCAGTGGGCCCAAAACAGCCCAGACACTGAAAGGTGGCAGGAGTGGTGTCCACATACTTTTGGATAGAAAAAATAATTTGGATATTCAAGCACTTTGCATTTAAAATGCAAACAAACACTCAATTTATGTTGTCCCAAAAATTCCATCCCTATCGGCAATCCAAACCCACAAAATACGGTTTATTTTTTACAATCCTTCTGAGATAGCATTTCTTTAGAAAATAAATGAATAAAATATTCTCACATCTGTCCTGTCTCATCTGTTTGTTTTGCTTTGTTCTTTTTTCTTACCTGTCCTGATGTTTGTGTTGCCCTGTGTCCATTTTCATCTGGTGTCCCTCATGACTTGACACCCTGCCACCCTGTTGCCCCAAAAGCTTGCGTGACCAATCTGGTAAGCAGTGTGGGCTGCGCCTCTGCCCCCAAGCAAGCTGAACCAGCGACAGCTCCCACTTTCCCTTCCCAGCCCTCCTCCCCTCCAAGCACACCCCACTCCAGCATTTCCCTGTCTGTTCAGAGTGAGTACTGCATGGTGGTGAAAAATCGTGGCATTTGCTCTCCTCCTCTTTTTATCCAGCGCTTCACTCAGGACCTCCCTGTACCCCGCAACCTGAGTCCCTCAACTACTTCCAGTGATGATCTGAAGGGGGAGAAAGTTTTGGGGAGAAAATAAAATCAAATATACATTTATACAGTATAAGTTGTCAGCAAGACAACTTGCTGACCGTAGATTTTGTTTTGCACTGTAGTGAATGTAACAAGTGATGCATGCTTATAGCCCATCTACAGCACAGGTGTACAAAGTTTGTATCAAGAATAATGGGCAACAGCTCGCCCAGTGAAGCGTGGAGGATGAACCCAATCGCATACATGAGAGAGTAGGTAGTGCACACACTTTGATCTAAGAATGGTTTCTGAATAGAGTAGAGATTCCCACCTGGAATCACGTTCTCTCACACACACACACACACACACACACACACACATCAAGAAGACAGCCGGAGTACTCATGGTCCAGGAGAGATGAGTATGGTGACAGATAAAGCCTGATTGGTGTCTACCTCCTTGACATTAGGAGTGACGCACTTCACTTCTGAGTCCTCTTGTGCATCAGATGGCTGGTATGCGTGATAGTTTGAACAAATATGGCTGAATATGAATTTTTACAGTTAGGAATTTCACAATTTTTTTAATTTTTCAATAATTTTTCAATTCTGCATAATACAGTTCAAATTTAAAATGTAATCAGAATCATTCAGAGTGGTTTAATGTGCAATGTTGTAGAGAAATGATCTGATCATGTATGTGTATACGTACAGGATTATGCAAAAGTTCTATGCAACCTTGTTGGTGCAAATGTATTAATTTACATCTGTCAAACTGCATGTTGCGAGGAATGCATCTTTCTACCATAAAAGTATTTTATGGTAGAAAGGCTTGTGTATTGTTGGGTTAGGTGTTGTCTAGTTATTATGTGACAGTTGTTGTATAGATGCTCTGACTTCAGTATCTCAGTTAAATAGTTGACATGGTTTTAAGCTGTTTTTCAGGTAAGAAACAGTTGTGGACTTCTTAAGCACTGATGTACGTCGCTCTGGATAAGAGCGTCAGCTAAATGCCGTAAATGTAAATGTAAATGTAAAAATACATTTTAAGCTGTGAGGTGTCAAAGATTTCAGACGTCCGGTTCCTGTTACTACCATTGTGAACTTTTCTGTCTTGGACTTTGAATAACTTTGTACTCTGAATAACTTTGTGAACATACTAACTAATTAAATATATAGAAATTTAGAAAAGTCATTGGAATTTATCCCCAAAGGCTTGCTGGTATCTGACATCTAACCTTACTACAGGGAGCAGGTCTGCTTTTGCTCGGGAGTGTCCTCTGGAATTTGACGGTGATAAAGGGGAGTTAAAAGGCAATGGGCTTCGCACCTAAGGCTGCTAAGGCATTAGTCCTGCCCTGCTGTGCCAGAGAGAAAGACTTGTTGAGGCAGCCGGCCGCTAAGCTCTCCTGCTGTGGAAGAGGAAACTCTAGAGGGTGGGAGGGAGAGAAAGAGAGAGGGGCCAGCAGTAAGCCTTATCTGGAGGACAGGAATAGCACGTTGAGCTCTGCCAGCTTCACACCCTTAGCGAAGAGGAAGTACGAAAGAGAGCGAGAGTATGTACTCTTAATAGGAGCTATGAAGGAGAAAGTGCAAAGAGCCATTGAGATTCTAGTGGAAGGGCTTTGTTGACCGTTCTTGAATTTCCATAGACATTCTTAAGAGGCTTATCAACCAGTAGGTTTCTCTGGGTACTCTGTGTGCCTTGAGTGGGAGACAGAGGGGTGAGGAAAGAGAGAGAGAGAGAGAGAGATGAGCCAGAGGTTGAGAGGTGGGATCAAGCGCCACGAGTGAGATGCAGTCAGGTGAGTCTGCAAAAACCTGTTGCAACTCTCCATTTGAACCACTATCCACAGAAGCTGAGAATTTACTTTTATCCTCATTTTTAAGAGGGCTGCAGGGATGAAGGAACCAAGTATAAAGAGTCAATACTATCAATCGTGAAGATCATTTTGCCAATTAAATTAAAAAATTAAAGTGTCGCTACTAGTTTGAAAGGCTGCAGTGGTGCTTCACTTTGAGGAAGTGAAGTTTTAGCCTTAAACCTTCCAGCCACAATAGTGCTGTGTTATAGGGGAATTCCTAGCTAGAACTGTTTAAGACTGAATTGAGGTACAATATGGAGAATAATCCAAAAAAAGGAGATTTCAGTGATTTATAAAGCTGTAAAGAACCTTATAATGTAAACCACCTTTAACAATTTAAGGATACTTCCAAGAACCTTTTCAGTATGTGCACAACTAATTGTTCTTTTAGGATCAACCCATTGAAAGGTTCTTTAGGGATGATTATTCCATAACAAAAGACCCTTTTGAAAGTAAAAAGTAAAACTTCCCAAATGGTTATTGCCTTTTTTTTAAAATATTGGACTGATATAGAAACCTTTAAATTAATTAACCAATAAATGAATCCTTTTTGGTACTGTTTTAAGTAGTACTGAAGAGAATAGACCTAATGTTGAAACAAATATTGTAGCAAATTACTATATGATAAAATACTTAAATCATTCAATTTAAAGATTCTTGGTGTGTAAAAGAACAGGAAAGGAAACAAGAAATGAGTGTAGAACATTATACTCTGATTCATTGTCTTTTTCTACTACTAAGGCTTTTGGAAACCTATTCTGGCCACATTTTCTGTCCTAGACATACTTTACGATCTTTGTAAGGGGAAAAAGACAGCTTTCACTTTCTGCAGAGAAAAAACAAACTAATGAACATGCTGCTTATAGATGTCTTAAACACTTGCTTAGTTCTTGCTGTGCATTGTGAGTTATGTTTCTAGCAGACATGTTGTGTTTGATGGATGAAAAGCTGCTGTTGGGATGTTTGGCTTTTGTCCTGTGTGACTTTGTAGTGTGCTTTTTGTGTCCTCTGTCCAGCTCGCAAGCAGGAGATCATTAAGATCACGGAGCAGCTCATCGAGGCCGTCAACAACGGAGACTTTGAGGCCTATGCGTGAGTCAGTGCCACTTAGCCCATCAGCACCGCATACAGCACACTGAATGCCTATTCTACCCTCACAACTAATCACAGCACACTGAGCTTGAGTCATGTGGAGATTATGTGCAATAGTTGTATTTGTTACCACTGCTGACAGCAACAATGTGCCAACGAGGGTGTTTTGTAACAGGAAGATTTGTGACCCCGGGCTGACTTCCTTCGAACCTGAGGCATTGGGTAACCTGGTGGAGGGGATGGACTTTCATCGATTCTACTTTGAGAACTGTACGTGTAAGCAAGAAAGGATCAAACTCAAACATTCCCTCCTCCACTTCACTCTTACTTCACACCTCATCACTCATGCTGTCCATTCGTTGGTCTCGTTATGTGGTCCTCTGACTTTATAAATCCAGAATATACAGTTCTGTGCAAAAAGAGGTTGAGCCACCTCTCAGTTCTTCCTATTTGCTCCTAAAGTCCTCCTTGTATTTTTGTGTAATCTTGAGGACTTTCAAACACTCTGATTTTTAGTCTAGTCCCTGAACCTGCCCAGTTTGTAGGATACGTGCTGGGATATACAAATGGTGTCATCTATGCAGGGAAAAGCAAATTGGGGTGGAAATCTTTAGTTGTGATTAGCAGTACAACTTTTTTGTTCATATTGTATAAGTCAAAGGTGCTTATTTGTAATTCAGATGGGCATATTCGCTTAGAATATAAAATAAAGATATGTCTAAGTGCTTGTTTGCCACTCAACCTAAATGTACAACATTTATAGAATAATGGTTCTCTGCATCTCTGCAGTGCTGTCTAAGAACAGTAAGCCCATCCACACCACCATCCTGAACCCACATGTGCACCTGATCGGCGAAGACGCCGCCTGCATAGCCTACATCCGTCTCACGCAATTCGTGGACAGCCAGGGTCGGCCACGCAGCAGCCAATCAGAGGAGACACGTGTGTGGCACCGTCGCGACTCTAAATGGCAGAACGTACACTTCCACTGCTCGGGCGCGCCGGCTGCCCCACTCCAGTGAAGGTAACATACATTTACACTCCATGCAAAAGTCTGGAGTCACCACTTGTTTCTTCATATGTGGCTTCCAAGAGTCAGACGCTCTTGTGTTTTTTATGTAGTCTTGAGGTACCAGGCTTCCTGGAGGACTTTCAAAGACTCTCCTTTTCAGGCCAGTCTTTTAATGTGACCAGTTTCAGAGGAATGGTTTTTGTTTGTTCAGCCATACAGTATGAATCATTCAAACAGAACAAAAGCACATCAAACTTAACTCACCTAAACCAGTGAAGAGACAGGTGATTCCAGATGATCAGGCTGGTGATACTGATGTATACTATATACTGATGGTGCTGAATGCTGAGCATTATACCCACCTTGTACTTTGTCATCTTTAGGCACTTTGCAGCCTGTAGTAAAACATTTGAAGAGATTGTTTCCAAAATGCTATAAAGTAATCCCCTGCTTATACGCGGATTAGCAGTCTAGAACCAAAGTATGCTGGAGGTGTTTATGTTTGGGCGTGGCAGTTCACAAGGCAATCAGACACCTGAACGAAATGAGCCTTGGATGTTCAGCACCCACCCGGCACGAGGGCGGGGGGTGGCGGACGAGTCCCAGACGTCACAGTCAGTTGCACTAAGATGCGGGAGGTTTGAAAATAGCCAATCCGAGAACATTATTTATTTCTACTTGCTGCTGATGGACTTCTGCCGTTTGACGCCTCTGTGGCAGCAGCAGTCCAGAATTTCCCCCGTGGTACATCTCAAGTGTT
This sequence comes from Clupeocharax schoutedeni, assembly GCA_037974565.1. Classification (NCBI taxonomy): domain Eukaryota; kingdom Metazoa; phylum Chordata; class Actinopteri; order Characiformes; family Alestidae; genus Clupeocharax; species Clupeocharax schoutedeni. The sequence goes on along the minus strand of JBBPDH010000034.1, from coordinate 11,169,078 downwards.
CTTGTGTTTTTCGTTTTGTTCTCGAAAGCAGTCGTTTTGTTGTTATTACTTTAAGTTAAATTAATTTATTACTGTACTTACCAAAGTTACATAACCAGGTTACGTAACCAGGTTTACCGTTCAATATTTCTCTTTTTTAACTGTAAAATTCTCCACACATATACAGTAACCCCTCAGTCTAACATGGATTTTCCTGAGAACCAAACTATATTACCGCCACCAGTCCAGCGGCATAAAAAGAAGAAGAGGCCTGTTGCAGCATGTAGCATGACTGTTCTGTGCCTTGTCCTCGTATTTTAGTGTTTTAAACCACCCCCCACACACACACACACAATTTTCAACTGTTATCTCAGTTTATTTAGAATTAGTAAGCTGTGCCCTGTCTAAACATGTGGGCAGAGAGATTATTTCAACATTTCTTTTGTGTACAAGTCTTTGTTTTCGATCGCCACACACTGCTAATGCTAACCGCTAATGCTAATGGTTTTCTAATTCTGATGATTTATTTACCTTTGCATTTTCTTTAAGGCTGATGCATTAAACTGAGTTTAACCTGAAATTAAAGTGTTATCGAAGTATATTTGGGGGCACTGTAATATTTAGGGTTTCCACTGTTGAGTGTTTTTTACCAAAACACAACAACGTGGTTTTCCACTGCATGCGAGTGCTCTTGGAACATAACTCTCGCGAAAAGCAGGGGATTACTGTATAGGAAAACTTCATCTTACACACACATATTATATTAAACTATATAATGTTAAAAGAAAAAATGGTAACCGTTAAATAATGTTCGAATTACAACGAATTTCAAGTCTGTTCCAGACGGAGTCTGTGCATTTACCGTAACTCTCAGCCTCCGCTGCTTCAGAACAGTCAAGTCCCTGCTCTCACATACACCCCACTTTTTTATGTGATGATGCGCTTGTCATGCATAGTTGCGTCAATCAGTTTATAATGGTGAAGGTCAGGGTTTGTTGTAGGTGAGGTACTGAATGTCCTCACAAATATAGTAATACCCAGTGTGTGTGTGTGTGTGTGTGTGTGTGTGTGTGTGTGTGTGTGCTAGAGTGGGACTGCGGTAGGACATCTTTTGACAAGAGTGCTCATGCAGAGGAGAAAGGAAAGGGAGGATGAGGGGGACGACAGGAAGGAGTTCAGCGTTGGAGAGCTCAGGATCTTCCAGCCTTCCAGCTCTGCCGCACAGCCGTCTACGCCTGCATGCAAACCCAAGCCCGTCTCTCTACCCACTGAGCTGCTCTCCACTACTGCATCTCTGTCCATCCCCACTCCACAGGCCAACACAACAAACACTAGTACAAAAAAAACACACCACACACCACGCCACAGTACACTGCAGCTCACCACGTCTATGCCAAGATTCACCCAAGTGATTAACGACACATATATCAGTCACAAAGAGCACAGACTCTAGATAACTGATAACTGGTCCAAGTGTTATAACCTACACAATGCCTTCTTTCCTCCAGTCCACCTCTCCCACCCTCCCCTCACGCACTCCACTCTCGTCTCCATTGGCCTTATGCCCTACACGCCCAGGCACTCCTAACTATAATAGATCATGTTTCAATGAAGTACTATATTGGTATTGTTATTATTATTATTACTATTATCATGGTTACTACTTTTATTATTACTATTTGTCATTTTAAGTATTGCTGTTGTTCTATTGAGGCTGTATCTTTAATAGTCAAAACTATTGATGCCAATTGTACATGGATTTGAATTTTTTCCAGCATGGATTTTTAGTATTATTATTCGGTGGGGGATTTATTTGTTTATTTGAATCAGATGAAGTCTACTTTTGGCAGTATTGTGCCGGTGTAAATGTGTGACTACTCATGACTGTACGCACAATGTGAAAGGACAAAGGGTCTCACTCTAAAAAGTCGGCCGTTTACGCATTAATACGTTTTTTAAATGCCTATTATGTACTGTCGATCAGTCAGCCTTGTGCTTGCCTCCAATTCGGCATCAGAGTTATTTAGTCCCATATCAACGGCTTATAAGAAGGTTGATAAATGCAAGACTTGTTGAGGGTAGACTTTGTCTTATAAGGTATTGCACTGATTCTAAGAGTAATAGTAGTCATTTTGAGGTATAGAGGAATAGACTGAAGTTGAGAAAGACTTGATGAATGAGGTGTGTGTGCTGCATATGGTCTAGAGGAAGATTATAGAGATTGTATAAGGTTATTAAGGCACAGTGTGGATTTGCATAGTGAGGTGTACAGTTAAGGTAAAGAGAGACTATGTATTATATATAAATCTATTCATCCAAGTCAACTCGTGCACCTTTCAACCTTTTGGTGGTTTTCGTTTGTCTGTATATGCAGTTTTTTAGATTTTTATATATTATTTATGCGGTGGTAAGACTCCTTTTAGGAAGCGGGACGGGGACATGCTTTGCTGATGTCTCATTGTTATGGAAACAAGCCGTCTTCTGTCGACCTCTTGAATGTGAAAGTGTTAGTCTAACTTAAAGGGAAGCTTCAGTCTGTTATGAGCTGCTCACACCACAGTAGAACCATTTTAGGGTGAAGAACCTGTTTAACTGGATGAAAACCTCTACATAATGCGATCATATATAAATAAAAAGATACCATTGAAAGGGTTCCTCCTGGAACTTTTACATTACTTGATCATTCAAACTTTTAAGGTTCCTCACCAATGTTCCTCACATCTCATTTACAATAATGGAACCACCCACTGAATCTTCTTCAAGGAAGTAAAGCTGGTTAATCTATGGCATGGCAAGGAACCTTTATTCTGAAGAGTAGCCAGCCTTCTCAAAGTGCCGGGGAAATATACTGGACAACTGCTGTTCACATTTTGATTCGGTTTGTTTGGTTCCGCTTTGTTTCACTCTGAAATGTAAATATGGCTTTTTGTAGCATGTCACTGAACCCTAGGCTTCATTTTGGGAGAGTGGCAAACTCTCTTTGTATACGACAAACAGTGTTAGACCTCCACTTTTCGCAGCAGTCTGAGCAGCATGTCCGCAATGGTGTCGTTATTTCTTTCCTCTCTGTGTTTAGTATTGCAAGGAGTCATTGAATCCTATGGCAGATTTAACTTTTAACAAAACTAGGTGTCTTGTAAAACCGCTCTGTAGTGCTAACATACTCTAGGTGGCAGTTACTTGCATGACATTTGAACCTGAATTTTTCTTTATTTTCTACTGAATGCTGGTGACTTACTCCGCTAATGATTTTCAGAGCATTGTAAGTGCATATAACTATTTTTGTCTCAAGAAGATGATGATGAAGATGATGAAGATGATGATGATGATGAGTATGACTATCACAGTAAAAAATAGTATGTAATGATGATTGTATGGCATGCTTTTGTATAAGGTTTCACTGTTGTCTGAGCAGCATCGGTCGATCCTACGTGAAGTTTGCCATGAGGAATCTGAAATGGCTATGTGGCTCTTAACATTTAGATTAGATCCAGGCTTTGGTTAACTAGGCTTGTTTGAGGTTGATGGTGAAAACGAGAAGGTGTGTATCAGTAATCAAATCCTGGTTCTTCTATGCTGAAAGG